>KQ990516.1:144160-160410 GCA_001598015.1 Dorcoceras hygrometricum
TTCCGCATGATTTTTAATCATACCTGATCTACTTCTCGGTGCTAAAATCTTTCAAGAACCAGAGCTATTGCAACTCATGTTTTCACATATCAGATCGCATACGATCTGTCTTTTTTGATATTGGGTGTTTTTTTTTAAAACATTTTTTAAATGCACTTAATCTGTATTTTCGATTGATGAATTGGTGTCTGAGCTGTGTGAGAGCTCACGGGTAACCAGTCTTGTTTTCTATCATATATTATGGATAAAACTACATAATAATTTTAAAATTCAAAATTTTGCAACATCCGACTTCTTAAAATTTTGATTTGAAAAATCTTATTATCAATTTAGAAAAGATGTATACTCGAATTAAGTAAAATAATTTAAAAAATATTGAATATAAATTAATTATATAAGAAATTTTTTACGAGTTAGGAAAGATAAACAAATATTTATAAGAAAATAGAGAAAAAATTGAGGAAAGAAATTAGAAATTCATTCAAATCTCTACTTTCAACCAAAGAAAATTTATTGACATTTATTATTGTACTTTACGCTTTAACATTTGTACATCAATGACTTTCATGGAGTTGTTAAAAATCTGTTAAAATTTTGAATACCTATAGACTTCTAAAGAGTTTATAAAAGTAATGATTGAATACCACATGTCTTCCATGGAATTAAGAAAAATCATTAAATTTCCCCAGGGGCACAGGCGAGTTCGTAAGACCTGGGGTGATGTGGGAGTAACTTCTCCGGCTTCACGGGTTCGCTTCTCGTGTGGAGCATATTCCCCACTGAAATATTATGAGTGTATGCTCTGGAAATTAGTTCGTTATATGTGTCATCTCCTCCGGGCCCCTGTCTGCTCGTGCATATCTCTCGATATAGGCAATGAGCCTCTGACCTATACAGGGGAAAAAAATCATTAAATTTTCATCATTGAATACCTATGGATTTCTAAAATCCACACAAGTCTCTAAAAGTTATTAAATTTTCATCATTAAATACTTATGGATTTCTAAAATCCACACAAGTCTCTAAAAGTCATTAAATTCCAATCATTGAAGACACCCCCATTAGTTCTGGAGTTGTTATTTCATTAAAAACAAGAGAACTTTAATCAAAGCATAGATTTCAAATCCAACATCAACCTAAGTTCATTTGATTTTAGTTCTTTAAAAGTCTAAAATTTAGAATACCTATAGACTTCTACAGAGTTTATAAAAGTCAATATTGAAAACACAAGACTTTCATGGAGTTTATAAAAGTTATGATTGAATACCACAAGTCTTCCATGAAATTAAGAAATATCATTAAATTTCCATCATTGAATATCTATAGATTTCTAAAATCCACAAAAGTTTCTAAAAGTCATTAAATTTCCATCATTGTATACGCCTCCATTAATTTGGAGTTGTTATTTCATTAAAAACAACATAACTTTAATAAAAGCATAGATTTCAAATCCAACATCAACCTAAGTTCATTTGAATTTAGTTCTCTAGGAGTTTGCTAATTCTATCTAGCTCCATGTTGCAGTGGGTAGTTTCTAATAAACATGTCAAAAATCATCATCTAGAAATTTTGTGGTAGGTAGTAGCAGAAATTGTATTCTTGGCATAAATTTTAAGTGGTACTCTTTTTTTTTTTTTTTGTTTAAAAAAGAGAGTCTACTTGATTCATGCATATATAAAATAGTAAAATAATATATTTTTAAAAATAGGTGAAAGAATAAATTAAATTTGATGAAAACACGAGTAATTAACTTTATGTTGAGTTAAGAATGCACGAGTAAGAGAAGTACTGAGATGGTGACCTTCGGGAAATTTCTCGTAAGTCAAACTATTGACGTTGCGCCGCTTGATCTGGTTGACCAGGTGGATCGTAAAAGTATGATGCCAAGTCTTAACGTGTAATCCTATCTCTATTGGAAATATGATCGACGGTCGAAAAAGGGTAAAACATGTCTATAAGAGGAAATGAGATAGCATTACATTTAGACATGCACCTCCCGAACTCATGAGTCTAATAACCCGATCCTAACGCACATGTGCACTCTACGCTATCACATCTTGGCTAAAAGCTATAAATTTTGGACTTGTGGTAAACGCTTGATCCAAGTACCTTAAAAATGAACGTGACTATTAAATTTAGGGGCATAATTAATAAAGAGAAATTTAAAAAATGACAAACACACACACTGAAGAGCTTGAGAAGCTATAACATAAGCATATGTGGATATAGAACCCTATTATATCTAAAAAAACGAACATTAATGCGCTTTGCAATTATTCTATCCATCTCTTCACATGATATGATGCCCAACGCCAATTAATGCAATAATTCAAGTTATTTCCTTCACATTACAATCATTAATTCTTGATTGTAGAATTAGCACAATTTTCTCGCTCTAAACATTAAAAAGGTAGAAAGAAATAAGCAGTAATATGGTCGGTGGGTCTATATTTCAATCGATAGCATCGTAATATATAGCATCTGTATGTGTGCCGAATAATTATTCTTAGAAGACATAATTATATGGGTTGGATTTTTGGGCTTTCGTTGTACACAGAAATATACTTCATCTGGGCTTTCCTTTACTGTGAATTTGGGTATCGTTGTTTAAATGGGCAAGCGAAATCGGGGTGTACGGTTATGAAACAACTTAAGCTTCTAAGACTTACTTCATACAAAAACATCTTCTAATTCAAGTTTAATACAATGTTTTTAGTCATACCTATTATTGTTTGGGGGCGAAAATTATATTTATTACATGCAGTCTAAAAAAAATGTGACCTTGTCCCAGATTTGATATGGTTGTCCCAAAAACAACAATGGCTAAGTTTTTAAATTTTCGTTTTGTTCTTACTTGTTGATTTAAAATTTCGGGAGGTCAAGGCTTAAAGCGATCGACATTTTTAGCATCCTCCTCCGCCTCTGCTCATCTCCGCCGCGCTCTGTCAATACCACTCAAATGTCACGTTTCCTATCAAGCCGTCGCCTGCAAAACGACTCGACCCAAGCCCCACAACCCCGATACGACGATGTCGTCTACAACGATCGCGTATCTGAAACCCTAGATAATGGCGAAGATGGCAAAAGTGATGTCTTGAAGTTGCGGCCTTCAGATAGCAGCACAATGGGGGATCGAAATCCGCTTGTGGCAGTCGAAACCCACCAAAAATCCTCTCGTCTTCGGGATTGTACGGGCGATTATATCAATGTTCGATCCAGACCGTATGTCATGAAACTTCTCGAGAAACAAGGTACGGGTGCGGATTTTCAGTTTTGTCTCGATCTGTTGAATCTAAAGTTTGGTGATATTTATTGAGAGACGTTTAATATTTATAGTGAAATGTTTAATAGTGTAATATTTTATATCAAAATCTAAAAAATTTTGATACAATGTCGTTACTCAGCGAGATTATGTTTATAGTGAAATGTCCTTCACCTAGTTATCAGATGCGATATATGAATAACAACGTAAAGAACTTTGTGCTAACATTCAGATATGGTATAGTGGGAGCTTATTGTTTTTTGTACAGGCTCCAGGTTTGACAGACTTGATACGGAAAGACGTAGTTTCGAATCCAATAGATAAGAGCAGTGGCTTTTGTGGTTGCTATAACGTGTTCTCTTTGGGAATAAAACAGTTCTTTTTTCACCGTATCATCCACAATTCTCTTCTTGAAAAATAGACTTATTCAGTAATTTTTTCAGAACTTACTGCCTCTCTATCTGAAATGAATATTTATACTACATAGATTTTTCTCAAATGTTATTTGAAAATAGCTGAGATATTGCATCAAAAGTTTTCAAGAGAAAAATTGAAGCAGATGTCCTTCAATATAACATGTATTCCTTCAGATAGCTGATAATGCAGATATTTATCCATCCTACAACTGTCTCTACAGTCAGCTGATACATCTTCCCTATCTTGAATTGTGGTGTTAAATTCTCATTATATGTTCTGCCGAATCACCAAGGTTCTGCCCGTTTTTTATTGTACAGGTGATCGAAAAATTTTGTTTGCTGATAAGGTTCTAAAGTTCACTTGCTCGGGGAAGATGAAATACCGTGTGCTTCTAGTTACTGATTTTGCAATTTACATCGTCGATCCTGATACTTATTCTCTTAAACGAAGAGTAGCTCTGGCAGCTGTGGAAAAGCTATGCTTGAGTGAGCTAACTGATAATTTCTTTGCCATCATTATTCCTACCGAATACGATTTACTCATGGCTAGTACTAGAAAGACTGAAATAGCAGCTGTGTTTGTGGAGACTACTAAGAGTGCATCTGAATACGAACTCGAGGTTTCTCGGTCTAATAGGTAATTTGACTCTGCTCTTTAAAGCTAAGAATTTTCGTTTGTGTAATGTGCATGCTTGAAGTAATTAGAAGAATTATCACTTGTGAATTCTGCTTCTCCAACATCTCAAAAATTAGCATGTGCCTACGATAAATTTTGGAATAAATAAGTCAGGTTGAAATTAAAGCCCGAGGAACTCTCAAACTACTCAAGTCTTCTGTAATTATCTCATCTCAAACTCGTTACAATCTTCTTTTTCTTCTCTGTGTTCCAAGTGTCTACTCGTGAATCCACTTTGTAATTGGGTGCCTTTTTGTGCTGTGTGTAATTGCAAATGAGTTTCAATTTTCCAGGTTTGAGTACAACGCAGCTGCTGAAATAGTCAAAGAAGTACAGTTTGAGGAAGTAGAAGGTATGGCTTACATGGAGCGTAAAATTTGCTTCTTCAAGAGAATCTCTTAGGTTGTATTTGGGTCGATAAGGGACTAATTAGGTGGAAGGATTTGACTAGAAATTTTATACATGTCTTTCAAGTGACATCCAAGTCCATCACAATTAATATTGAAAATGATTAACTTGATATATTGTGGATCAAATTCACTTGAATTTAATCCATCTAAACAAGTCCAAAGAATTTGAGATCCATCATTTCGTATCCACCGATCCAAATGCATCCTTATAGAATTTTTTGTTCGAGGGTGTTGGGTGCTAGTGTTGTCACCTTGAGATTCCCGTATATTTCAGATCCTACTAAGTTTTGTTGTTCGATGCTTATAAGCTTTCATAGATCTTGCATACTTAATCTTGTCAACTTGGTTGTCTTAGGTGGTGTCAGAACAAGAATCCTCCGAAAGTGATCATCTATTTTATACTCTTCAGGAGTATTCCTGTATATTTCTGCTGAACTGTGAATTGAGATTGGAACACAAAGAGGAAAGAGGCTCTTTTGTGCAGTGTAAAGGTCATTCTTTTCTTAGTTGTCAAATGAAACTGGTACTCTTGATTTGTCTGTAATAGGCTTCTCTGATTGGATGGAAACATACCAAATGTATTGTTTGATTAACATGAGATTCGTTTGGACACCTGGGAGAGACATTTCGACTGCCCAGCCAACGCGATGGCTATCGTCTCGATTAAATTCACTCAAAGCTAAGGCCCCGAATCAGGTTCAATGCTTGGTCCGACGATGGTCGAGATATTTGAACATTCTATGTCTATATATTACCAGACGCTGGTTTTTCCAAGGTGATTGTATCAGTGCAAACGCATACGACTAATTGTAGTTCTGAATTTCTTATAGACCTATTGAGAATAGTACTATTGCTGTCGGCTCTAGTTGCTTAGGTTGACAAAAGCAAGTAAGAAATACTTATTTTAAGAAGAAGAAAAAACTTATAGATTGCTAATTTTAATGAACAAGCAGCTTTGCGTTGGATTCTATTGTCCTCTGTTTGAACTTGCACAGTATGCATGTACTCTACAAAGTAATGGTAGTTTTACTCACAAGGCATAACTAGTCCCTAACCATGACAACTTTAATCTCGTCCACAATATTAATGAGACAGAAATCGAATCGAACCAAAGCCAAAAAATAAAACAAAATTGTAATGGTTTGAATTCTTTGTTTGTTTTTGCTGGATAATAGTAGATTTGTTTTGGATAAAAATCGGAATATTTTGGTTTTGTTCAATTTTAGAAGACATTCAAAAGAAACCGATGCAAGTATGAAAATTAATATGAAAAGGTTATGTAAATAATTTATTATTTTTTTAGTTCTAAAAAATATGTTATTTGATTTATATTATTGTTACCAACTAGCATGAAAATGTATTTTTTTTATATCATGAGTCTTGTAGTTGTTTAAAATTTCAATATTCCAAGCACAAAAAACCGTTTATGATGATCATGTTAGGATCAAGCGTTTATCATTAGATCAAAAGCTACATCTGTTAGTCAAGATGCAACTTTATTTCCTTATAATGTGGCAGCGCAGAGTGCATCTATTATTTTTGTTAGTTGGCAGTTAGGTCCATGAGTCAGGGGAGGTGCGTGTTTAACTGCTTGGTTTTTCAAAATCGATCATCCGAATAAACTCAACCGAACCAAACTATACATCTTGGTTTTTTTTATTAGTGGTTTGGTTTTCAATTTATAAGACTGAGATTAACTTGGTTAGGTTACACCCGTAATTCAAGTCTCCAATTTGCTTAATATTATAACCTTCTTTTTACACCATATCCGTCAGCTAATTATATTGTTAAGGTTTACCTGCACTTTACTGCAAATGATTTGTTTTATGCCATAATTAATTAGTCGATGGCATCAGAATTTAAAATATTTTAAGACAGTGTTTGACAGCACATATTATCTTAACAAATTGACAATTTGCTGTGCTTTCAGTGTGCCTGCAGATTCATTATTCAAATCAAGAAATTCAACTAATGTAGTTTGTTATACAGCAACTAGTCATTTCCTCCTTAATCTATCAGAAGCTTCGTCTGTCTTCCATTTTCTAAGCAAAAAATCATGCTGGATTCTTGTTTCATCGCTTCACATACTTTGTTCGCTGGTAATACACAAGGAATCTTATTCAAATTATCCTGTCAGTTAATATTTCATAAATATTTTGTACTTTTGGCATGATAAAGAATCCTATGTTGCTGAAAGTTTACATTTTCTCTCATACTCAAAGGGCATTGCCTCAACTTCTTAATACCTTCCTGCATTTATTTTTTTAAGAAGAAAGAAAAGAAAAGAACAATTTTGAACAGATCATGTTTGGATATCAAGTTGTCTTCCGAATACAATAGCTCTCGCACGTGCACTTTGTTGGTCTCCCCCAGACAATACCTCACCGTGTGTACATAAAAGAAATGTGTAAAATCCTTAGGAACAGAGTCCTATATATGCGAGGCCTTGTCTCGCAAAGTGTTAGATTCAAATCTCAGGAGAGCCATCTGGTATCACCTCAGCGTATGCTAAAAAATGGCTAGATTTCTTGTTGGCTTCTTGATTCTGGCGAATGCCCATTTGATCACAGCAATGACGGGTGAGAAAGACCGCTATTTCATCGCAGAGGCACCAATGTCAGCTAGGAAACTTGGGAAGCACAATGATGATGGCAAGATTGCGGCATCCAACTCCAGCTCGAGCACGTCCGAATCACCGAAGTCGGAACACAATGCAGAGTTTTTAGCAGCACCGGTGACGGAAATCAATCACCACCACCGCCGTTGGATCGATGAACCGGTTATCGGCGGTGTGGTGATTGTTGGTGGTCTGGTGGCTACTTTCTTGGTGACTGTTTTCTGTTACATTCGTGTTACTAGAAGAAGAAGTTCAGTGCAGCCTAGTTCGCCTACTAATTTGTCCATCCTAATCCCCGACAAAGAAAGATCATAGATAACAGTTCCAATTTTTTTTACTTGTCATTTGTATTTGTGAATGTTATATAGATGACAGAGATTAGACTTGAGCCATGCTCCACTTGTGAATGTACTCCTAGCATTTTCGTGTAAAGTTTGAACCTCATATATATCCAAGCCCATCGACTATAACTAAAATATAAATTAATAAGCGAAGAAACTAGGAAAAAGGCCACTTAGAATCAATATGGCCAAACCCTACAGAAACTCAATTGGTATTATTATTACTTGAAATAAATTGTGAGTGGAATTGTCAAAAAAAGAACAAACTGTGAGCGAAGGAAGAAGCTTCCATTTTGATTCCGTGGTGAGAAATTGATTTTGTCGCCAGCATATTATCTTGTTCTAGAACCCAAAGCATAAAAACTAAAAAAGCCACCTAACTTGAAGTGTGTATTAATCCAAAACCAGTAAAAAGGTCAAAGATCCCCTACGAAAAGTTTATCATTTGTTCGAGTATAAATATTTAAATACACCTGCATCCATCCGAATAGTGAAATATGAAATTTGAGAAGAAAACCACTATGGGTGCTTATAATTTCTGGATGCTTATTATCATAATCTGTTTCATCTTTCAAGATTCAAGCCTTGTTGAAGCTAGGCCACTTCCCTCCCCACTTCAACAGAGTAAGGCCATGCTCCACTTGTTTTCTATTCAATATCAGTTACATTTCTATATAAGAAAACATTTGTGAGTCATCGTGACAGGTGACCGGTCTAAGATTATTGCAAGCCTTGGAGTGGTTTGCAAGTGTTGTGACGATGAACACTGTGCAATTTCATGGGATGGGTCTTGCTCAAACCTCAGGTGCCTGCCATGGAAAGTGCATTAATACCCTTTTTATATTATTCATCTGTACAATCTTGAATCAATCAATATAATTTATAGCGTTGATCTGTGTGTAATTCTAATGTACAGCTAGTAAAAGAATTAAACCACGCGTGCCACGTTAATTATTTTGTTCTAGGTATCATCAACTTTAATTCAACCTCGTCATAATAGTTGTCACAGGGTAAAAGCAACGCAGCGGAACACTATCGATTCTTTATCAACCTTGTGCGGCTTGAATCACCCACTGATCAATCAGCCTTTCGCAACACTCGTGTGTATATATTTAGTGATTTTAACTCACCAATGAGCCAACCAAACCCACGCACTCAAGCAATATAAATGATACAACAGTTTACGGGCAATGCCTAACCTTTGAATACACTATTACCACAATAGATTACAAAGGAAGCCAATGTTTGCACACAAAGAAGGCTCACACACTCGTGTCTATCGCCCTTGTGCAACTCAAGGCATACATGTATACATACATGATCAAAAGACAAGGACAATGCATGTAACTGCAAGTAACTGCCGCCAGGTGTCGCAACAAGGCTTCTCCACGCGTCCAGCATGCTTCAGACCAGCCAACATCTATCCCAACTGCCCAAAATGTCTGAAAACTGCCTTCACCCGCCTTGCCTTATCCAACACATCGGCCAGCACATTGCCCATGCATGCAGCAATCATGTTCAAGCACTTCCAGCACCATGTCTTGCACTTCCTGCACTTGTTCCAACACATCCACTCAAATGTGCCATGTCTTTGATGCATACTGTCCAACCGGTTGTGCCTAAGTTATCCCACATAACTTAGTGCTAGGCACCAGCACTTCATGATGCGACGCACTCGCACCATGAACTAGTCCTTCCGCACAAAGGACTACAACATCGCGTTCCAGCCTTGGGGAAGATCCTGCCCACATGAACTAGTTCATTCCCCCGATGAACTAGTTAATCTTATTCCATTCATACAATTATTTATCTAGTACTCGGATAAAAAATAATAGTTTCGTCCGAACATAGGAATCCCAATTTTGTTTCTAGTTATATTTGTGATTCTTTTTTGCCTTGAGTTTCACTTCAGTTGTGTCGCTTAAGTTATCGAGAGAGTACATCAAATTGTACAACTTTTTACAGACTACTGTGTGTTCTTGGGATAAATGAGTTGAGTTTAATAATTTACTTAAATCGATAAGGCTTCAACATCGTTCATTAAGTCAAAGGAACTTCACAGATACGATGGGATCTTTGGGGGCAAAAAAAAGCCATCCTATATCATATATACTTAAATAATGATGTTGAAAATATTTAAATAATGATGATGTTGACAATATTAAAATGGAATAATATTTTATACTACTTACACTTGCTCATTGATAAGTTGATTTTCCGTACATGCGACCCCCCAAATGTAGGATCCGAGATCCGTGGAAAACAATTAAAACAAGGTGAAGTAACTCAAGTAAGTACTCTACTTGATGCTCAAACCTTGAAGTATAATATAATAAATTTAAATAAAATCAACTAAAACTGTAATATATTATACAACATTAGTAGTATCGAATTGATTATATTAACTCAATATAATCAATTTGCATAAGTAAATAGCCTAAAAACATATATCATAGATTAGTAATTATAAATTTTTATTACAACAAAATGAAGTGATTTAACGAAGTGATTAAAAAATAAATGAGAATGTAGTAAAATATTTTCTTATATATATATATGTTGGGTTAACCTTATTATTTCTAAAAGACTATATTATTTCATTAGTTGATAAGTTCGATAAAAGAACAACACCAAGTAACACTATATTTACATATTATATGTAAAATGCTATAAAAATTATAAGTTGTGAATTAATCAGGATAGGCATTAAAATAATAATACAAATTAATTAATTAATTAATGTAAAATGATACTTTAAAAAGATAATATAATAGGTACATAAATAGAATAAAAAGGGATTTAATTAACTCTCACTACAGTTAAGTCAAACCTACTGATTTTAATATAACTATATTACTAGACTCACTATTAGATAAATGATATTATAATTTGAATTGAATAATATATTATTAGTAATAAAAGTTCAATTTAATGTTATTTTCACAACAAAAATAAGTGCCCGTCTAAAACGTGATTAGTAAGTTGACTAAAAATAATGAAATGAATAAAGAATTAACTATGGTATTAAATACGAAATTGAGCAAAAATATATTCGGTCAATTTACATCATAAAAAATTAAGGTAGTAAAATATTTATTAATATGATAACTTTTAGATGAGAATAGAATAATAACTAACATATGTAGTATGAAGAAAAAAATATTCGAATGAAGCATATATATATATATAAAAACGAGTAAAAAAAATTTAATTAATATAAGCATTAGGTGAGATAACTACAATCGAAAATATAGGCCAGCATGCGAAAGTACATATTGCATACTAAATTTAATTAATATAAGCATTATTGTGAATGTTAAATGAAGTGATAAACTTGATGTTCTAAATACTAAACAAATATTTATATAAAGATATTGAATACATTCCATAAACTTGAGAGCAAATAACAGATGAAAATGCATGAATCAGAAAGACATCTTACATGCTGTGACAAAAGCATAAAGAGGATTACGAAAATCTTGATACCAATGAACTAAAAGATCATCATGGTCCATGGCATCTTTTAGCATATCGCAGCACTCTTTCTGCATAAACAATCAAATAATACACAACTAAACTTAGAAAAAGAACAAACAAATCGACCAAACATGATCACTCTTCCTCGGATGACTCGTGCGGATCTTGAGGACTAACAGCAACTTTTGAAGATTCGACAGATAGAGATGCTGGTATCTCTCTTCTCCTACTCGAAAATGGATGTGATTTCCTGATGCTGCTACTTGGTTCCTTCCCTTTTGCATCCACACTCAGATAATCTGTCAATATTCTTTTCACGCCGAGCCCACGAAGGGAAAGTTTGCTGCTTTCTATATATGGTGGTGATTCTTCTATCTTAACAGGGCTAATATGCTGCGAAGGGGAGAAGCTAGGTGTTGCAAAAGCAGTCCTGTATGGAGTGCTAGAGGCTGCGAGTGGGATGCCAATGCTCTCACAAGTGATTACGCCGACCTTGGAGATTGACACGACTTGATCCGAATGCTTAGACATGTCGTCCACGTAAAGTAGATCATCGATACGGGCAACAATATTGAATGCCAGGCTTTCCAAAACTCTTGAGTAGCTCTCCAGTATGGACTTTCCAACATCCTGTCATGGCAGTCACATATTGAGATAAAAACGAAATTTGTGGGTTTATAAGGTACGGCTGACATTCACCTAGTCTCTAGTTATAAAGTTGGTGCTAATATGAAGTTAAGCGAAGAAAGAAAGAACAGCGTTCGTAAGAGGAATAGTGAGACATGAAACCTTGTTAAATTGAATTTTGCTCATGTCTAAGGTTGTCTGAGGAAGACCAGGAAACCGCTGCCTCATGCAAAGGAGCAGACTCTCAGCTCTATCGGCAAGAAGATCCCTTTTATCTGCATCGATCATCAAATCCTTGACCATTTCCCATGAAGATCTAGAACTTGATCTATGTGAACTGTGCAAAGGATTTAGGTTAGTTTTCCGACGCCACACATAAATGGAGGCCTCCACTCTGTTGGCAATCTCTAAAGCATGATAATCAGAAGAGAAGTCCAGGCAGTCAAGCAAATATTCAGGCGAAAATTGGTCAGAATTAAGGTATCGATGGATAAGGTCTCCCAAGCTTGCTTTTGCATTCTGCAACCATATATCAAGGGAAAGGGGAACATCAGACGACAGAAAGGTTTTGCATCAAGTAAACCTAGATGTCGACGTTTCTCGTAACAATACCTTTGGGAGAGCCTCTGTAAATGAATCTGGGATATCCATTTCAGCTAAAGAGGCGCTATTTATAGCCATTGCAGCTTTAAGTATTTGGTTTGTACAATCCCGCCGGTGTTGCAACATTTTCCTAGAATCATCACTAAGCCCGCCTGGGGGGACTCGCGGAACAGGAAGCCACCATTTGTTTTCTTGACGGGGAACGGGTTTTCGGAAAGAAGCTGATCCATCAGCTACTGGGGCAACGATCCCTTGATCAACATACCAAAACTCTGAGTTCTTGAAACTGTCCAATATTTCCTATTCGAAGTGGATGAAAACGTTATATCCAATACTCAACTGTACAATTACTAGAAGAAGAAAGATGCTATGCCTTACTAATAACATGTTGTCTAACTTGCGTAGTGCAGGGAGATTGATGAATAGGTCAGATCGCGGTCTTGAAGTCATGATCTGTAAAAAGGCAAATAGAGCAACAACTGATTAAACTTTAAGTCGTAGCTAATTCGAATCCTTACTATCAAATTCCACCCGTGGTGTTTCTACATGGATTCATTATCTTACAGTCCAATCTCCATTATTATTAACATCTGAACTAAAGGTGCGCGCATAAAAAGTAGTTTCTTTCGCAAATTATACTAACCTCGAGTTTGCTTCCATCGGGTAATGTCTGCCAAGAAGGTATCAATTCAACAATATGATCACTAACACAGAGAAGCCATTCCATTTCTCTTCGCCACATTAATTTTTTATCAGTTGTCAGAGGCTCCAATCTCCAAACTTGCCCGAATAGTGTAGCTACTCAAAATATTATTCTGATTAGGTAAATGCAAGATACCAAGAATGACTATAAACTTGACATAACGTACCACAAAGATTCGTAATAGCATTTGATAGAGCAAGAGCAGTGCAGACCCCATTGCCACAACCAGACATGTCTTCACCAAGCAGCAATTTTGATAATCTTTCTTTCATCATATCAAGCTCTACATCAACCCGTAAAAAGAATTTACCACACATGTAATCGGGGATAATGTGTTCATAAATATCAATTAGTACCTGAAAGAGAAGACCCTTGTTTCTCCAATTTTTTGCTGTCTAAGTGGGACTTCTCTACTTCTTCAAAAACTTCAGGATTGGCAGAATGCGGCAATTTATCTCTTTGCATTGGCCAACCGATAGAAATGGGCGAAGAAGAAGAGTGCTCGGAACTACTATTTTCATCATTCGCATTAACCTCAGAGGACAAAAAATCAGTACTTGAACTACTTTCTACACTTCCCACCTGCTTCAAATTCAAGAAACTTCCCACACTCTCTACTCCAGCTCCACAATTCTCGCTACCATTCACAAAACCCTCCATTTTCGCCTCAACTTTATATGAGGAGGCACAATACAAGGCGTTGGTTACCACCATGCCATCAAAATGAAACCTTTTACTTGAAAACCCACCTTGCAGAACTCCTCTCTCTCTCAAAAAAATTAACAGATTTTGACACCCAAGAGTGCAACGCAGGAGAGGGTCTCGAGCTTCTTGACTTTTCCGAATATATCGACTGGTTCAGATACGAAAAACGCTTATCTTTTGTCTGGTCTCGCATAGTAGCCTTACTTTCCTGATCAGCTCTATCCACAAGGTATCGACTTCAGCTCCAACCATATCTGCTTCTGCGGACAGTAAAAGTTAAAAAATGAACAAGAAGCCAAATGTGGTGGACACAGGTAATAATGAATGGAAGATATGATTCCCCAAGCACTGAGGGGAGAAATGATGCTCTGCTCCAATGTCTGAGTGAGAGAGAGCCTTCTACGCAGAGTGTTCGGAATGGAGAACAAGTATATGAGGTGGGGCTCGGCTCCTCGATGCTATGCTTTTGCTTAAACTAGTCACTTTCATTAGGTTGATTCGTTAGACTTTTGCTTGTACAAGGGCTCTCCATTCATTATTACATAGGCTGATTTTTTGTAATTATTACACGGGTGATTCAACCATAAAGTTTGGTACCATACTAATACTTGATCCAAAATTGTTTCTTCTTCCCTCAGAAAAAAGGTTGTTGCAGATAAATCCAAAGAAAAAGAATTAAGTTTTCTGGCTACTTCTTTTTTAACTGTAAGAATAAATTAATCTGTTAGAAGTCACCGGAGCTCACATGTATCACAAAGACAAAAAGACATAATATGATGTGAAGGCATTATTTTCCATGGCCACCAAGGGACAAAAATCACGTTTGCGCTAAGGACAAGGGAAGAAAACGGCTTGCCCCAGCAAAATGTTGCCCCTCTTCTAATGGAATCCAACCTCAGAAAAAGTAGTCAATAGCCCACGTCCACAAAAATAAAATTAAAATAAAATCATGGGAGATATGGATAAGATGAGTTTATGAGTATAGCAAGCTTTCTTGAAAATGTGAATTTCTAATAAAAAAAATACGAATTTTAACTACAAAGTAAAAATTCATGTTTACTATTTCAGCATTTGATTTTTTAAAAAAAGTACTAAAGCTTTTCCCCCTATTTCAATAAAATGACTAAAATTATGGCTAATAAGTGACAAGGCATGCATCACATTGAGTCATTTTGCCGTTATAGTGATGCAAAAACATGGAGGCATGCTTCATCTTGGAATCCTACGTATTTTAGATTGACATTCTAAATGGAGACTTGACTTGTAAGGTTCTGTGCTATCCATATGTCACAATCTTGGTAGCTCTAACTATATATAATCACAACTCTATCCCCTACTAATTTTGGAGATTAAGTAAGCAGGCTGTTAATAATTACGTGAATGTATAAAAGCCTTCGACACTACTTCAACCAATCAAGCAAATTATTTTATTTGTTTCATCTATATATGGGCAATTGTGCCTATTTAAACTAGGCAGCTGGGCCTCGTGCTCACAACAGATAAACACATGCGGAAGCTATCAAAAAGTGGATAAAATTTTCGCTTTTAGGCCCGACGGTTTTAAACATATAATTTAAAATACAACGATACTTAAAATAAGTTTCCCAAATCATAAAACAATCAACAACAAAGCATACATAATTCAAACATGTATCAAATTCCCCCTACGGGTACAACAACAAAGCACAGGGCATCCCCCTGGCTAATTGATACATATGTATATATGCTATATGCTACTGGGACACACTAACCACCTCCCGGGGCACCACCAGCTGGGTTGAAACCACGACCAGCTGTAGAACCTGGGTTTCCTAAAAACAACGCAACAAAGAAACAAACCAAGCCCCGGAGGGACATGGGGTCAAACCCCAGTACGGAGAGCAATAATACAACAGAAATAACAGCAAGGAATAAAATGCAGGTGCTATGCATGAGACGCCAAGGAACAATGGAAAGCTCGACCCACAAGGGAGCTAAGGAACTCAAACATAGCTCCAAGAATCATCGACAACGTACAGTGGCCACGGGGTGTGTTCACAGTGTGGTAGTGAGCCATTCGCCATGATACAACACCCACTTACCGGATGCATCAAACAACTCAACCTGATGTTGCCTCGCCCATGAACTATGATAGTTAACCACTCGGCTCATGGTGGCTACGATCCCAGCAGGGAGATGAGAGTGCGGTACTGCCGCTCGCCCTCACATCCTGGTAAGAAAACAATAACAATGCAACAATGGTACAAGGACTACCAAAAACTGGAAAGGAATACCATGCGTGTATGCAACATGCGGGAATGCAAGCATATAAACATATGCAACGCAGCAAATACACAAATAGCATACACAATTCTCAACAGAACACAACCAGCAGGCACGGCAATTCCACATACCAGCGACTACAATTCATCCA
>KQ990516.1:160843-172001 GCA_001598015.1 Dorcoceras hygrometricum
CACTAGCAACGACTGGAAAACAAAACCAATAATTGTCTTCCGACAAAACCAGTCGACACTAACAAATTTCCCAAACCAGCAGACGCAAGAACCAACAGCTGATCTATTCAACAATCGCTAAAACAATGACTAACGGCTGGTTCTCAAAACGGCGTCGCACCAACTTACTCAAACGACGTCGCATACTACCAGCAGCTGGGTATCCAGTCGCAAGAATAAAACAATGCAACGCTTCTCTCTGTTGGATCCAGTCGCAACCTCAAAACGCAGCGTTACAACTAATTCGAACGACGTCGCTCCACTGACGTCATCCAGTCGCTAGCTCTCGCGAAATACCAGCAGCAAGCAAAAGCGTCGAAACTCACTCGCAGCTGGACTACCAGTCGCAACAACGAAACGACGACGCATCATCTTCGAGCTACAGGAATGTTGACCCGCGTTGACCATAGCTCTCGACTGCTCATCCAGATGCAACAACTCCTCGCACAATACCAGTCGCAGCTACAGTGCACAACCAGTCGCAATACACGAAACACCAGTCGCAACATCTCAAACGACGGCGTTTCAAGCTCTGCGCTACCAAAACAAGCTACGACTGTTTTCGCCACCGACCAGCTGCTAGCCCACAAACCAGCTTTTGCCTCAAAAATCAAAAACACGAAAACATCCAGAATTGCTCATCACACGAAATGGAACCCGAAAATGCAACTCAAAACAGAGATCTAAGCCACAAAATCTCATGATCCATCGATTAATTCCAACAATTAATCATTAATACAAAATCAGGTCTCGCAGCTGCAATGTCCCTCCATTTCTTTTTTCCAAACATAAATTCTTTTTTCCAAATATGGCTCACAGCATTCAAAGTATAAAATTAATATTTATTTTTATAAGTGAGGTTCGTAGATTTTTTCCGTGGAACAAATATATGAGAATGAATATGGACCATTCATCGTCAGCTAACATTTCGTTAAACACGTATGATGTTGCCTAAAAATCGGATGGACCGATCTGACAACTCGGCGAAGGGATCCTGCGGAGCTCCAATGATGGATTTGAGTGTTACCTGCGTCATAAAGCAAAGTCAGAGACGTCGGGAGGTATCCCAACGAAGGCATTCCGACGCTCAAGTCAGCGGTTGCTCGAAAGCTATAATGATTCAAAAGCTAATTACTGCTTTATGAGATGGAGCTATCTATTTATAAAGAACATTGAATGTTTCATGGACCTTGTCTGAGCGAGCTCATTTCTTTATGACTTAATGGACAATTTGTTATCAGGTCGTTGGCATAATTATCCTGATCTTTTGTGGATTGAGTCTGCGCTTGAGCCTATGAGATCAATGGCTCGACCTAGTACTGTCAAACGGGCCGGCCCGCCCCGTCTCGGCCCACCCCGCCGTGGGCCGCCTTCAAACGGGGCGGGGCGGGCTGGCCCGCCAATCTGGCGGGCCCCTAAAGTTCTGGCCCGCCCCGCCCCGTCTCGGGTTGGCGGGCTTGCGGGCCGGCCCGTCCGAATTATATATAAATTACATATTATACAAACTTCTGCTACGAAGGAGTTTCAATTTCATAAGTCGTAGCTTTTCGTAATTAAAGGAAATGCTATATCAACAGCTATATAGTAGTTGAAACTTGAAATGTAGTAAAGAATCAATCATGCACACCTTTTATAAAGGTACCTTCACCTGACATGACTGTTGGTATAAGTTTTGAAATCCATTCTAGTTTTGCTTTCCCTCACTCTAAATCAATTCCTTTATTTATTGGAGAAAAACCAAAAACTAGACTGCTGATTTTGGTACCAAGAAAACTTAGATTGTTATGTAGAAGAACACTTATTGCAGATTTTATGGCCTCCAGAACATTATTTCCACGAACAAATAAATTACTAACATCTTGTAATTAAATTAAGTTAAAATAAATAGATTACTTACAAAGTTGTTTGATATAGAATTTTTTGATTCGAGTAAACAAAAACAAAATCTAGGAGTTAGAAAAGTTACGACTACTATCTTAATTATATATATATAATATGTAATTTCCCCTCTTGCAGTTTCTATTACATATGCATCAGAATAGTAAATGTTATTATTTCATCCATGTACGTCACGATCTGCAATAAATCTATTAAACAATGAAATAGTAAATGTTATTATTTTTTACTGACCCGCGGGCCGACCCGCCCCGCCGCGGGCCGACCCGCCCTAAGCCGTGACCCAAACGGGCCAACCCGTTTCGGCCCGCCTTCAAACGGGCTATTAGTTTACTAACCCAACCCGTCTATTTTTCATGGCGGGGCGGGTTGGCCCGACGGACTTGACCCATTTTGACAGCTCTAGCTCGGCCCATAACCCATCAACGTGGTTTCTAATTCTTATTGCTAAATATAAGACCCGCCTGCCCATATACATTCCTCGGGACTATATTTGTTGAATTAAAGAAGAATGCGTTACCTTAGATACGAGGGAGATTATATGAATTGTATTAATTTTATAGTTCGAGTGGGAAAGCAAGAAAGATGATATCCCATAAGCCCACAGGGCTCCATGTCAGCAATTGGCATGAGTGAATTAATGGGCCTAACGTTTAATGATGTTGATGGGCCTGCGATGTAAGGCACGCCTCTATTCAATTACGACCAAATGGAGTAATCCAGTAACCCTCACCATATTTGGGTATTATAAGCACTAGCAGGCTAAATTACTTTCTTGTCTCTAAAAGGTAAACTGCACTTCAGTCAACAGGGCTAATAAATACATTATTCTAAATTACAAATAATGTAAAATTTTAGAATTTTATATTGATATTCATTTGGAAAAAAAAATAATCATTAATTTCAAATGCACGCTGTCAAAATCATATTAGTGTTAAATCAGAACAGTTGATATTTAAATATTACATTATTATAATATCTTCAATATTTTGTACTTGCTTGCGTCCAAAAGAAAGCATAGTCATCATTGGTATCAATAATTGTTATATGTAGTTATATTTTGGCCCAAGCCTTTTTTCCCTTGGTTGGCCCAAGCCCAGATTCACTTACCTTTCTTGCCGCACGATCTCAGGCGCAAATCTCGGCCGTCCATTCCTTTTATAGGGGGTGTAAACCTCGCTGTGTATACGCATTATTCAGATTACCTCTTCTCTTCACAAACCCTAGCATGTCCGCCGCCATCGTTCACCGTCGCCTCTAGGCTGCTGCCGCGAAGTAGAAAAGACCAGATTTGTGGTCTGTGTTTCTCTGTGAACACAGATCTGCTGATCTCCTCCGTTGTAGTTTGGCCCTGTGTCTTCTCTGTGAACGTCGTGAGGTGGTGGCCTTTTCTCTTATGGTCTTTGCCCCTGTGAGGAGGTGTCTGTTGTGTTCCTGCCGTGAACCTCTGGTTCTACTGTGAAGGAACTCCGAGACCTCGAGGGATTAGTGTGTAGAGCGTGGTGAGGTTTTTTCTGGCTTCTGGGTTCTCGGGTGTGGGGCTCTCTTTTCTTCTGTGATAAGGGCTGTTCTCTACTGCTGTCCGACTTTGTGTCCTGACCTTGGTTCAGTGGGTTCCAGTGATAGTGTGATGGATTAACACTATCAGAATCTGAGCCGGACTTCGATCTCTTTAGATCTGGTCTTCTTTTAGCCCTCTGTGGGTACAGCTTTGTGCTAACGTTGATTACTGCTTGTTATTGCCCGTGTATCATTCGGCCGAGCCACTGGTTTTATATTACCGCAAGTTCTTGTCTTTCCTTTGCCTCTGTTTTTTTTGTTCTTAACAGGTACTGGCTTTGTTACTGGACTTCCAGAGGTATAGCTGCCGATCCCCAACAGTGGTATCAGAGCCACTGGTTCGTTGCTAGAAGCCTCTGGTCCGTTTCTTGAGCTTCTGGTTCGTCCCTTGAGTCTCTGGCCCGTGACTTGAACCACTAGTTCGTCACTAGGGCCACTGACTCGTGACTGGAACCACCTGCTCGTTACTGGAACATCTGGCTCGTTACTGGAGCTAGGGGTGTCAATTCGGGTGGGTCGGGTGGGTTCGGGTCAGGTTGGGATGAAAAGTAAAAAAAAAATTCCCAACCCGAACCCAACCTGAACCCGAATCAACCCGAAATGGCTCAACCCGAACCTGATTTTTTTCGGGTGGGTTCGGGTTGGGTTATCGGGTTGATTTTTTTAAAAAAACTCTCAACCCGAACCCAACCCGAACCCGAACCAACCCGAAATGGCTCAACCCGAACCTGATTTTTTTCGGGTGGGTTCGGGTTGGGTTATCGGGTTGGGTCCAAATTTGACACCCCTAACTGGAGCCACTGGTCTTGTGCCTGGTACCGGACCTGCAGACTGTGGAGGAAGCCTGTTCGTTTGGGAGGTTGAATACCTGCGCTAGGGAGCCAAAACCCCAGGGTGTGGCCTCTGGGTTGTAAGCTGTTTTCTAACCCTTGTGTGCTTGATAGGTACTGTTAGTTAAATAGTACCTAAATTTGGTACTGAGTGTACTGGTACCCCTAGGCCTGATAACCTGAGCTTATCTCACGGTTATCCCCCACCGGACTAGGTAGGGTGTCCCAAATTAAAGGCAGCTTGACCGTACACCACTTGAGTGTATTGAGGAATCCTGTTTGCCTTGAGAACAACCTGCCTTGTTCCTGTTTTCTGCACTACTATCATTAATATGTTGTGTCTATTGCCTGTTGGTGCTATCTGGTATACTTTTCTGATATGCTATAGCTGCCTGTTGTTTGATAAATCCTGTTGATGTGCTATCTGGTGTACCTACTGGTGTGCCATAGCTGCCATTTGCTTCCGTTGTGTATTCTATTTTTTGTGCCTTGCCTGCTTTTGTGACTATCTGTGTCTATGGCTGCTGTGGCTTCCTATAATTTGGAACCCTTTAATGGGAAATCGGATTTTTCAATATGGCAACAAAAAATGAAGGGAATTTTGATACAACAGAAAGTATTTAAAACTATTGACCCTGAATCATATCCTGATGATGTTAGTGCTTTAAAGAAAAAAGAAGATGATGAGTATGCTTATTCCTCTATTATTCTGAACTTGTCTGATGCTGTCTTGAGAAAATGTGGAAAACTTGAATCTGCTAAACTGTTATGGGAAAAATTGCAGCAACTATATACTTAAACTTCACTTCCTTCTAAGATGTTTTTGCTTGAAAAGTTTTTTAGGTTTAAGTTAGATTTGAACAAAGATCTTGATGGAAACCTGGATGTGTTCACTAAATTAATCCAAGACATAAAACTGACAGGAAATAAGAACATAGATGATTATACTCCTATTGTGTTACTGAATGCTATCCCTGATACATATGCTGATGTTAGGTCTGCCATTAAATATGACAGAGATGTCATAACTCTAGACACTGTAATAAGTGGCCTTAAGAGTAAAGAACTTGACTTCAAAGCTCATAAAGGAAATAAAACACCTAGTAGGGAAGTGATGCATGTGAGGGGTATGTCTCAAACTAGAAATAGGAATAATCCTGGTAATAAGAGGGATAAGAGTAGGAGCAGATCAAAACCTAATTACAAGGGAAATAGAAACTGCTATAACTGTGGTGAGAAGGGTCACTATAAAGCTGACTGCCCTCACCCTAAAAAGGATAAAAACTTTAGACACAACTCCTCATCTAATGAACAAGTTAATAATGCTACAGTGTGTTTAGAAAATTATGGTGATGTGTTAATGATGCTGGATTGTGGTGACTCTATTGTTAATTCTGTGAAATTGCCTTCTGTGAATGAAAAACAATGGCTGTTTGATTCTGGCTGCACATACCACATGTCACCTCTTAAGCATGTTTTCTCTAGCTACACTACTGTTGAAAATGGCTATGTTTCTTTAGCAAATGAAAAACAGTGTAGGATTGCAGGTGTAGGGGATGTGTGTCTAAAATTTGATAACAATTATGTGTTTTACCCTTTAAAATGTTAGGCATGTTCCAGCCTTATGCAATAATCTGATTTCTTGTGCTGCCTTAGAAAATGATGGACTTGAGGGTAGATGGGGTAAAGGGAGCATGAAAATTTTGAAAGGCTCACTGGTTCTGTTTAAGACAGATAAATTAAACAACCTGTATGTTTGCAATGCTAATCCTATCTGTGATAAAATCTGTGTGAACTCTATACAATCTGACATGACTGATCTATGGCATAAAAGGCTAGGTCATATGAGTTCTAAGGGGTTAGAGATCCTGCATAAACAGGGCTGTTTTGGAAATGACAAATTGTCTTGCATGCCTTTCTGTGAATCTTGTGTGTATGGAAAACAACATAGAGTCAGTTTTCCCACTGCCCCCAACCCCAAATTGATTGTCTGTTCTACTGTGCTTGAATATGTGCATGCTGATGTGTGGGGACCTGCTAGTGAACCCACCCAAGGTGGGAATAGGTACTTTCTGTTCATTATTGATGATTTTTCACGTAAAGTTTGGGTGCTTTTGCTTAAAAACAAATCTGATGTCTTTGACAGCTTTAAGAATTGGAAAATTTTAACTGAAAATCAAACTGGTCAGAAAATTAAAACTCTTAGGACTGATAATGGACTTGAGTTCTGTAATTCCTTGTTTGATGAATTATGTGAACAGTGTGGTATAAAAAGACATAAAACTAATCCCTACACACCTCAACAAAATGGAGTTGTAGAGAGGACAAACAGAACTTTACTTGAAAGGGTGAGGAGTATGCTTGTGTCCTCTGGACTTTCAAAAAAGTTCTGGGGGAATGTGTTTTAACTGCTGCTTTTCTAATAAATAGATCACCTTCTGTGCCTTTAAATGGGAAGTGTCCTGAGTCAGTATGGTCTGGAAAAGAAATTGACTATTCTTATCTTAGAACTTTTGGTTGCACTGCTTTTGCACACAAACGTGGTGCTAAACTTGAACCTAGGGCTGTTAAGTGTGTGTTTTTGGGATATCCTGAGGGGGTTAAAGGGTATAGGCTGTAGGTTAGGAGTGAACCCGGTTTTAGGACAATAGTTAGTAGGGATGTGACCTTCAACGAAACTGAATTCCCTTGCCTGTCTAGCTCTAGTAGTGAGTCTGCCCCAAATAAGGTGGAGACTCTGAATATTGTCCCACCTATACTAGAAGATAATCCTCAAGATAACACACAAAATGAACCTTTAAATCTTGAAGAAAACATTACTGCTGAAAACAGTAATCCTGAATTCACTCCTGAAAATTCTGTTTCTAATGATTATCTGCTGGTTAGGGACAGAGATAAAATAAATACTAAACAGCCTGCTAAATTTCAAGATTTTCACTTAACTTCTCATACTTTTAATGTGTATGAAGAAATTGATAACTGTGAACCAAAAAATTACACCGAAGCCTTAAAATCTGAAAAATCCAATGAATGGTTTTTCTGCTATGCATGAAGAAATGAACTCTCTGCATGTGAACAACACTTGGGAACTTGTTCCCAAGCCTAAAAACTGTTCTGTAGTAGACTGTAAATGGGTCTTCAAAATTAAAAATGAAGGTAAAGACATTAGATATAAGGCTAGGTTAGTGGCTAAAGGCTTTACACAAAGGGAAGGGATAGACTATACAGAAATCTTTGCCCCTGTAGTTAAATTTACTACTGTTAGGATCATGTTAGCTCTTTGTGCTCAATTTAACTGGGAATTAAAACAGATGGATGTTAAAACTGCTTTTTTGCATGGTGAATTGGAAGAAACTATTTATATGAAACAACCTGATGGCTTTGTTGATAAATCTAAACCTGAACATGTGTGTCTGTTAAAGAAATCTTTATAGGACCTTAAACAATCACCTAGACAATGGAATAAGAAATTTGATGAGTGTATGTTATCTTTGAAGTTTAAGAAAATTTCTTATGACCCTTGCTTATATATCAAAAATGTTGATACTGTGCCAATTTTCTTATTGATATATGTTGATGATATACTGCTGATTAGTGCTTCCTTGACTGATATTAATCACTGTAAATAATTCTTGAGTTCAAAATTTGATATGAAATTCCTAGATGCCAAAAGAATTCTAGGCATGAATATTGTTAGAAATATGAAGAATTCTACAATCTGCCTAAATCAGACTTCTTATATTGAAAAGGTCTTAGATAAATTTTCAATGTCTAATGCTAAAAGTGTTAACATTCCATTGGCTGCCCATTTTCTGTTGAGTAAAGAACAGTGTCCAAAGACTGAACATGACCTGAACAGTATGAACAATGTGCCTATTCAAATGCAATTGGTTCTATTATGTATATGATGGTCAGTACCAGATCTGATATTGCTTATGCTGTGAGTTGTCTAAGTAGGTATATGTCTAATCCTGGTGAGGTACACTGGAGTGCTGTTAAGTGGTTACTTAGATATTTGAAACACTCTTTGAATTACAGTCTCATGTTTTTTGTGTGTAAAAAGGGTGTAGAACTCACTGGTTATGTTGATTCTAACTATGCAAACGATAAAGACAATAGGAAATCAACAACTTCTTATGTGTTTACTTTGTGTGGTGCATGTATTAGCTGGAAATCACAACTCCAACACATTGTGGCTTTGTCTACCACTGAATTTGAATATATTGCTATTACAGAAGCTTTAAAAGAAGCCTTGTGGCTCAAAGGTCTGTTAACTGAAATTAATGTGCTAACAAGAAAAGTTACTGTGTTTTCAGACAGCCAGTCTGGTATACAATTGTGTAAAAATCCTGTCTTTCATGATAGAACCAAACATATAGATGTTAGGTTCCATTTCATTAGAGATATAGTTTCTAAAGGCCTAATTTCTCTTGAAAAAATTGCTTCTGAATATAATCCTGCAGACATGGGCACCAAATGTCTGCCTATTGGTAAGTTTATATCCAGTTTGAAGCTGCTGAAATTCGATACCTGTGACTAATCTGTTTTTCTTGCAGGTTTTGCTGCCCTTCTGCTTTGTGCAGAAGCTGGTGGCAGGTGTGGTTGTAGCTTTGTGCTACGGCCTGTTTTAGAGGAGGGTGAACTCTAATCCCTCTTCTCCTGGCAATGATGAAACTGAATGGGAACCACTTCTGGAACCACTGTGAGCCGGTCTTGGACCAAGGTGGAGAGTGTAGTTATATTTTGGCCCAAGCCATTTTTCCCTTGGTTGGCCCAAGCCCAGATTCACTTACCTTCCTTGCCGCACGATCTCAGGCGCAAATCTCGGTCGTCCATTCTTTTTATAGGGGGTGTAAACCTCGCTGTGTATACGCATTATTCAGATTACCTCTTCTCTTCACAAACCCTAGCCTCTCCGCCGCCATCGTTCACCCGTCGCCTCTAGGCTGCTGCCGCGATGTAGAAGAGACCAGATTTGTGGTCTGTGTTTCTCTGTGAACACAGATCTGTTGATCTCCTCCGTTGTAGTTTGGCCCTGTGTCTTCTCTGTGAACATCGTGAGGTGGTGGCCTTTTCTCTTCTGGTGTTTGTCCCTGTGAGGAGGTGTCCGTTGTGTTCCTGCCGTGAACCTCTGGTTCTACTGTGAAGGAACTCCGAGACCTCGAGGGATTAGTGTGTAGAGCGTGGTGAGGTTTTTTCTGGCTTCTGGGTTCTCGATTGTGGGGCTCTCTTTTCTTCTGTGATAAGGGCTGTTCTCTACTGCTGTCCGACTTTGTGTCCTGACCTTGGTTCAGTGGGTTCGAGTGATAGTGTGGTGGATAACACTATCAGAATCTGATCCGGACTTCGATCTCTTTAAATTTGGTCTTCTTTTAATCCTCTGTGGGTACAGCTTTGTGCTAACGTTGATTACTTCTTGTTGTCTGTGTATCATTCTGTCGAGCCACTGGTTTTATATTACTGCAGGTTCTTGTCTTTCCTTTGCCTCTGTTTTTTTGTTCTTAACAGGTACTGGCTTTGTTATCGGACTTCCTGAGGTATAGCTGCCGATCCCCAACATTATACAATTTCACTATACAATCATATATTAGTATAAGAAATGAACAATCGTTAACAATATATCATATAATACTATCATATCTTAATGTTATGTGACAATTTTCATCCAATAAAAGACGTGTGTTCAGACTTCAGATAGTACGAAAACATTTATGTGGATCAGAAAATACAAACAAATATTTTCTTTCACAAGTTATATGTAAACTTAAGTTTCAGGGCTTTTTTATTGTTTATTGTGAAAAAAAAGATTTTTTTATTAAGTAACGCAAAATAGAACCATTTTACAAACTAATGTATCACGCCTGTTGGAATGGCGTGATACCAAAAAAAAAATTTTTTTTCATTTAAAAAGCAAGTCACGCCGGTTGGGACGGCGTGACTTGCAAAAAAATCTTTTTTTTTTAAATGTAATCACGCCCATGCGAAGGGCGTGATTCACTTTGCACAAATATTCACGCCATGGTCGAAGAAGCTCGTGTCAACATCTAGACCCGGCCACGAGCCGGAATCGGCGGGTCCGGGTCCGTAAAACCTAGAATCGGAACCGGAATCGTGAGAGTCGGTTTCGGTCCGGGTCTGGCCCGGCGGGTTGGGCCCGACGGGTCGACTGTTGTACAAAATTTTGAATTTTGTTTTAAAATGTAACGGTCGGCTCGTCGGGTCCGACCCAGCCCAGACCGACGGGTCGAACGTTACCTTCAGATTTCGATTTTTTTTTAAATTTGGGGAACCGTCGGGCCGGTTCCGGGTTCGACCCGGCGGGTCGCCGGGTCGAACATATCGTAAATCGGAACCGGCCCGTTTGTATACGGGTCCGGGTCGAAACCCATTGATCCGGTTAATCGGTCCGTTGACCACGGGCCGGTTCCGGGTCGGGTCACGGTTCGACCCGGACCGTGGCCGCGTCTATCAACATCGTCGTTCGTAAATCTATTCTATGTAAGGTTAGAACATTGATCTATTCATGTTAACTGTCAATGTTTGAATATCATTTATATAAATTTAATATACATTGTTTTCAATTATTTTGCAGGTACTTTGGAAGGTTATGAACGATTTTGTCTCAGGCTCTTTCGACGGACAATTGAAGGCTCTTTGTGTTGTCATATAACCTTGCTATATTTATCAAAAAGTTATCATTGTAAACCAATTTTGTATTTTTAATGGGTTGTTAACATATAAGTTATTAATTTTATTTATGTCGTAATAATATGAAAATGAAAAATACAATATGTAGAAAAAATCATACTGATCCATCAAAGTTATATACAAAA
>KQ990516.1:173142-266478 GCA_001598015.1 Dorcoceras hygrometricum
GAGCATCTCCACAATTTCATGAGATGCTCGGCTGAGCATCTCCAGGCGTCCACACAGGCGCCCATTGTGGACGCCCACACTATCAACTTTATATATATATATATATATAATTATATATATATTCAATCATAATATACCACGTAAATGGTTCTCACTAGATGTGTATCATAGGATGTACACGATAGCAAAATCATATATATATATATATATATATAATTTTGACATACTACATACCTTTTGTGAGCGTCTTCGTGAACATTCATAGAAACTCGATACCGTGTTTTAGCATGTTTTACATAAGCGTACCACATATGCTAAAACACGGTACTGAATTTCTGTAAACGTTTACTGAAGGTACGCAACATATTAAAACTATATATATATATATAAAGAGATGATACAGTGTGCACCATTTGTGCGCACCTTGTTGGCACCGGGGTGACGTGGCACTACCTGGTGCTGTCACGTCACTCCGATGCCCACAAATGGTGCCCATTGTATCAAATTTGTATATATAAATATATATATATATATATTATATTCATATGATGTATCATCATAATTCTTCGAATAGTAAAGCATTTCATACGTTGAACTTAGAAGAGAACCAGCGTCTATAGAAACCCGGTATCGTGTTTTAGTATGTTTTCCGTGAACGTACCACATGTGATAAAACACGATACCGGATTTCTGTGGGCACTCATGAAGGCGCTCAAATAATATATATATATATATATATATATATGTATATGTATATGTATGTATGTACGATGTATCATCATAATTCTTCTAATCGTAAAGCATTTCATACATTGAATTTAGAAAGGAATCAGAGATCCAGACCGTCGCCATATTTATTTGCATGTGCATTTATTCCCATACATTTACTCAATAGTTAATCTTGGTATAATTGCGCATCTAAGATTAATAATGATTCATAAACGAAACGGGCATGTGAAGACAGAAGGGAGATGGTCCCTTCATGTGATCATTTTAGGTAATGACATCCGTCACGCCGTGAAAACGCAGTTCCGATATCTGGGTTTTACAAAAAATAATTACTTTCTGCAAGAAAAAATCCATACTAAATTTGTAAATGTTATACGAAATCCTGTAGTATCCGAAAAAAGGTTACCAAGTTGTTTTTGGAGTTATAATTTCCTACGAACAAATAAATTACTGTTAAAAAGGCTTAAATGGAGATGTATGATTTATCATGTGTAGTGTTAACGCAGCTTGAATTCGTTTTCTTATCACTTGTTAATAAAACCCCCTTGAACCAACCAGTATAACTTAGATTCGAGGGAAATATGAAGGACAGGCACCACAAGATTGTAATGATAAAAGCATGCACGAATAGTGGATTCATTTAATTACATTGCCTCTTTAGCTACAGTTTACTGGATTATGAAGATTACCTTATCTTGATTTCTTTGTAGTACGAATACGAGTTTTATTCAAAATGGAACGAATACAAAAATAGCAAAGTCAAGTTGAGTTCGGACCATTGAAGAAACTTGATTTCAAAAATCACTAGAAATTTATTGAGTTTATTTTGCCAAAAAAGTAGAATGAATCTGAAATTTATGACTCCATCTACATCTTGATTGATCCTCATAAAAACTGCATGAGTTTTTTTTGTACAAATCAGATTTGACTTTCATATGTACACGACTTTTATAGCCCTGTAATACCGGAAGAGATCATTTGGTCCATACATGTTTTAAATTAAAGTATATGTACGAGCAAGCGGAGGCTCGGAGGAGAAGTCCTACATAACGGACTAAATCCCAGAGCATACCCCACAATATTTTAGTGGGAAATATGCTATACACAAGAATCGAATCCGTGAAAGGGGAGAAGATACTCTCACATCATCTTATTTTTACGAACTCGCATGTGTCCATGGTGTCAAATCTATTTTTCTATGTTTAAATTTAGTTGAGAGTTTTTGGGTTCACCCACCCATCACATTGAAGATAAACAAATGATTTTTTTGAGGTTGAAGACTCTTTTCATTCAGATAGAATTGATATTGAATTTTGTATTCTTATTTCTAAAAGAACAAAAGTTCCTATCCAGTCGAACCCAACTATAGAACCACTTGAATAAGGTAATCTGGGTGGGTCAGGCGGGAAGCGGCAGCGAAAATGACAGGGCCATTAAAACTGCCTGAAAAGAGCATTTACATTTCGCTATAAATTAGTGATTACAAATTGTGATTTTACAAATCTGTGAAACCAAAGTCCATAGTTACTTTTATTATAATGAAAAAAGTAAAAAAAAAAAAAAACTACCAGAGCCTGCATGCCATATGCTTTTGCTTTAATAGTATCAGATAATCCAATATATATTTTAGTACCATTTCTTGATAACAACAAAGTTTTGAACAAATTGATTCAATAGCCATGTATAAGAATATACTTGATCAACAATTTCAATCTCATCGTTCTATAATAGACTAGAAGAATGTTGTCTGGTAATGACAGAATTAAGTATACTAATACAGAATGAATTTGTAGGGCTGTTTAGCTAAGAAGACACGTGAAGACGATATAACATGCTTATATTCCATATGGCTGAAAATTTCCCAGCACGACCTACTTCTTTGTTAGAAGTAGCAGGCTAGACCAAGCATCAAATTTTTTTAATCATCTTCATCAAAAAAAATATTATTAATTATGAGAGGTTCATGTACTTCTTTATGTATTCGGAGTTTCAATAATTACACCCTATAATTATAATAATTAATCAACACATTAGTCCCTCGTTCAGTAATCCTATTCTACTCTACTAGAAAGCAAAAGGTGGTGCAGGCCAACTTTAAAACGGTGGGATTGCCATTTCCGTGCTTATCTGCAGGAAAGAAAATATCTTGTTTCGGGGCAGGCCCTTTTTGCTTTCTTTCGTACGCGGCCTCCGGTTGGGCGTGAAGGCCACGCGCCACCCCGCACTTTGGCTTAGGCCTTCCACCCCCTTGCCCTCAATCACATAGAAAGTGACATTATAAAACCCACTCCAACCGACCTGGTTGATTTTTCTCTCTCACACGCTATCGTCTTTTTTGGGCTTCTCTCTGTTGCTGTGATTTGCTGGGTCCCTGGGATTTTCCTCCCGGTTGGGAACCAGCAAGCACTCTTCTGCATCTATAATCAACGCTTTCAGATAGCGGCAAGCAATCTCTTTATCCTATTTCTTACGCGAAGCAACTACAGCGTTTTCTCATGGCTCAACAGGTGGACGCAGGAGGGAATTTCTGGCTGCCGTCGGAGTTTCTGACCGATGATGAACTCTTAATGGGTTTCAAAATGAAAACAGTAAATGATTTTCGTAGCAGGTATGCCAACTCGTTTGGTCATGGCTCGGGTCTAAGTTCACCTGCTGAATCGTTCCTGGCCGGCTCAGCGGAAACTGAGAGCGATGAAGATTACTATGTCATGTGGTTAACCCAGAAGCTTGCTTACGCTGCTCTTCGAGACTCGAACGTCTCTGCTGAAAACACCATGGTGGGGTTGACTATAAAATCTTCTTATTTTCTTTTCCTTTTTGTTAGTGAACTGTGTTGAAAAACTGATTATTTCTTCATTTGCTTTTGGTAGGGTTGTAAATTGTCCGGTTCACCACAATCTACTCTCTGTAGTTCCGTGACTGGTCGCGGTTGCGGGTGCATGCCCGGTCTGAGCCGCGTGTCGCGTCTTTCTCTTCCACCGGAAACTGAAAATGCTGCTGCATGGCATTCGTTGTTAGCGGCAGTAGAGAGGCGTGCGAGGATGAAATTAATCGAAGAAACTGCTGCCTTTCGTTCCGGAAATCCCTTTGCTCGTTCAAGAAAATCTGTTACCATTGACCCGATTACGGGTTCTGGGTTTAACCCGAATCCATCCCGGGTTTCCTATCAGCAATTGCAAGCATCACAAGTAAGAGCTTTCCCTTGTATGAAATAACTTTTTTCACTGTAAGTTGCCTTATCTACGGCCCTGTATTTTTTCTTGTGGGCAATATACAGTTTCAGCAGTTGAAGCAGCAGCAGCAGCCGGATAGCTATTGGGATCAGCAAGGTAAGATAGCTCACCAACAGATGGTTCGGAATGTGAAGCAGGATGGAGCTTGTTCAGGAAATCAGAGCTCATCTATGGCGTCTTGGCTAGATACAAGTCGTCAACCACAACAGCAGCTTAGTTCTGGAATGAAGGCCGTTTTCCTTGGAGAAAGCGAAACCAAAAGTAAAAGAACTGGAACTGGGGTTTTCTTGCCCAGAAACCCGAGAGCAACCCCGGTCGAAACTCGGACGCAAACAGGTCTTTATCTTTGGCCCCCAGTAAATGCCTGATTCCTCGTGCCAGCTGTGTGAGAATATTTGCTGAAGCATTAATTTTTCTTGGGCCGATATTTGTTGGTCCTTGTTGTCTTGGTTTGATGTTTCTTTCAGCATCCATCGAGTGATTTTGTCGTATGTTCTTATTTGTTTTACATTCTTTAACTAGCAGGATGTCCGGTATTGCTACCTGACAGAGTGGTGCAGGCGTTGAACTTAAATCTAAATCTAAAATCCATGGAATTCCAGCAACCACGGAGCCTCACCAAATCAAGTGGTAAATCTGAAATGGCTACTCATTAACATTCGAGTGCAAAAGTTCTTTCTTCAACTTTACATTGAAATTCAAGTTATTTTGGTCAGATCTCTTGGAGGCTAATGCAGCTTTGAAGCATGAAAACACAGTTTCAATCTCCAGCCAGAGGAGAGCCCTGGGACCAGTAACACCAGCGAGGATGAATCAAGAGATCAAGCTCCCTCAAGAATGGACCTACTAACCGTGATCTACCAAATATTTTAACCCATTTTGAATGTCGTTTCGAGGATTTTGAAACCCATTAAAAAGTTTCGCGAAGTAAACTTCGTTTAGTGATTAGTAGATGATTGAAAAGGAAAGGATAGTTGTTTTTTTAGCCTTTAGTATTGCGTTTTGGGTGAAGGGTGAATAAGATTACTTGTTGTGGTTGGTTAAAAACTTAAAATCTATGGAAATAAGTCATACTTCTCTCTGAAGTCTGCGTTAGCTTTCCGGCTCAGCCTCTTTTATTTAATTTTGCATTACTGTATTTATTAATCTTATCGACAATCTTTTTTATGCATAAATTTGAGTTTCATATACATACAACCAATGCAGCTGTTCGAATCAAACAATTCGAAGATCGTAAAGAAAAGAGGATATAAGTTTCTTTAGAGAATGAGTGTGGAGGATGGTTTTCGTTTACATATAAAATAAAAATTAGTATGGTCCTAACCTAATAAATATGGATGTAATTGTGTTTACCAATGCATGGGTAAGCTCAAAAGCTTGCGCCGGTTAGCTTTTTTGACCATCGGGATTGCGCATTGAACGTTATCTTTCCTTGTCTTGTCCTGCGAAACGTTTAGATTAGATTAAATTAAATAATGAATGGATTGATTATTACTATAAATTGTATATGCCTATACTGGATCTGGACTTGTCCAAATCGTAGCTACAGGAAAACGGGCCCCTAAAAATAGACTAGATGAAATTTTTTTCCTATTTCTTTTTTTTTACAAGAGATTGAATGAAACTTGTATCATAACCATTTCGAATGTGTGATGTTAACGGAAATCAAATGACATGAATAGCATCAATTGTTTTTTTAAAGAATAAACTTTGAACATCTTACATGGTAAACACTGAGAGTGTAATCGATCTTTAGATTTGCTGAATTTTTTAAATGAAAGATTTTTGTAGAGTAAATAGATTTTTAAAGAATTTGATGAAATCTCGTGGATTTATAAAAGAATTATACTGACTTCATTGGACATTTAAAGAGTTTTTGTGGATTTTAAAATATAAAACTGAATATTTAAATATTTCATAATGAAAAGAAATCAAAATACGTGTTATATAAAATTAGACATTTGATATTACAAAACAAATGAACATCAGAAAAGTAACAGAATGTAAAAGAGAAAAAACAAAAAACAAAACAAAATGGAATGGACTCCTGTAAATGATAAATTCTAATATGCATCCATGTGTTGGGATCGCGATTGGGTGGAAGGGGGCGAGTTTGTCATTCTCATATCCGTCCCTGAATTGACCCCAGAGTTTCATCCTCGTCTCCGTGGGGATCGGCTCAAGGACAACGATTTTCATTCCAACTTATATTATATTAAGTTATATATATATATATTATTTATTACTAGATATTATTACTATATCTTCACTTATAATATATATACTATATATATTATTAGTACTTAATAATAACTATACATATATAATTTATTACAAAAGTATTATTTAGGATTTGAAAGTTTTGTAGTTATATAAATAATTAAAAAGTTTGAAAATTTGTGATAGTTAGAAGGAATTAAATATGAAAGAGAGATAAAACTAGATAAATTTGGGTATAAGATAAATATTGGAGAATTTTTATTTTGCGTAGTTATATTTATGGATTTATAGTTTGTATGTAACGGATTTCATAATAATGGCATAGAGTTTATAGTAATTTGGATTACCATATATTTTTACGAAATTTTAAAAATTGAAATTGAATATCATTTGATTTTTAAAATTACTGAAATCTATTTTAGATATCACTAAATTTTTATAAAGTTCATAAATCTTAAATTGAATATTTTTGAATTTTTTAAATTTATCAAAATGTATTAAAATAATTAAATATCTTTAATTGGGGCTTTTTAACTGTATATTGCAAAAAAAAAAAAAATTAATAAAATAACGTGAAATGAGAGGGTTTGTCAAACTAATGTATCACGCCCTCCGCGAGGGCGTGATACGTTCGGATACGATTTTTTTTTAAAAAAAAACAAGCAAGTCACGCCGGTTGAAACGGCGTAACTTGCATTTAATTTTTTTAAAAAAAAGCAAGTCACGCCCTGCTAGTGGACGTGACTTGCGTAAATTGTTTTTAATAAAAAGCAAGTCACGCCCTAGCAGTAGGCGAGACTTGCTTTTCAGAAAGTGAATCACGCCCTGCACGAGGGCGTGATATGTCTTGTCCTTTTGTTCCGCTCGTCGCCTATAAATGGAGTGAGACACTTCGCTTTCAAATGCAACGAAAGCTCTCCTTCACTCCAATCTCTCCTTCACTCCAATCTTTCAAAAATCTCTCGAATTCTCTACCATATTTTTTTATAATTTACATCTATCTTGACTACATAGCCATTAGTTCGTGATATATTAAAAGAAGCTCTTATCTCGTGAAAAGAAGGTATATATTATATTTCTATTGTTATTAATATTTGATTTAACCCGATAACTTGGACCATACTTTAAGAGTTCGTCGGTCAGATAATTTGATATGAGATCTATGGAACTCTGGTGTGCTTCATCATCGTCTCCGGTCATGCCTGAACGAGATGGGTTTTATGAATAAATCACTGATTATAAAATAATGATTTGTTGGATAAAACTTGTAATAGATAATGAAAAGAAGGTACATATTATATTCTATGGATTTTATATTAATATTTGATTCTTTTATATAATCCTACTAATATCATGTTTCGTATCTTGTAGATTTTTTTTGTACGAAACTTCTGTTTAAGGTGCGTAAAAGAAAAATTTGAACTCCATTTAGATACGTAGAATTCTAATTCTACAAGTGAGGTACGTATCGTTCATATTGTTTACGTTAAACAATTATCGTTATTATTATTATTGTTAATATTGTTGTGTTTGTTATTATTAGTAGTAGTATATTACTGTTATTTTAATGATATTAGTATTGTTTTTAATTTATCTTATTTAATGTAATATATGATGTGATTAGAACAAAATTTTTTGTTATGTCATTAGATTAGAGAAGGTCATTAGAAGAAGATTTTTGTTAAAAATTTATTTAATTAACTAATTATTTTTATTTAACGATCATTATTTTATATAATATAGGATGTCAGTAGAAGCAGGACCTGTAGATCGTAGCGTCCTTTACCTTCAGGAATCACATATTTCAAATTTCATTCAACCCGATAACTTGGACCATACTTTAAGAGTTCGTCGGTCAGATAATTTGATATGAGATCTATGGAACTCTGGTGTGCTTCATCATCGTCTCCGGTCATGCCTGAACGAGATGGGTTTTATGAATAAATCACTGATTATAAAATAATGATTTGTTGGATAAAACTTGTAATAGATAATTTAATAATATTTCAAATCCATTTTAAAAATTATGGACTAACATTCTCTAAGAGTGCTTCCAGGTAGTTGGAGGGGCTAAGACCCACTTAAAAACCAACATCCTTAGACAAAGCAACGTCCCTTCAGGAAGATCGACAGGTACAAGCCATATTTAAACCGTTCTATAAAAGGACTCCCTTAGAAATGTTGTATACAAATTTCAATAATAATAATAATAATAATAAAAATACTAATAACATTAATATAATATTAATAGTAATAATCAGAACAATAATAATCACAATAATAATAATGTTAATTGTTTAATATAAACACTATAAAAAATATATACCTTTTAATCGAAATCACGACGTAAATTTGCTGAATAAAACGTCTCGAACTGATTGAAAATGGAAGAAAATTATTATAAGAGAATTATTTTACGAGAGAATAATTGAAAAGATTATATTTTAACTAAGGATTTAGAGAATTGTGATGAGCGATTCAATTCCAATGAAACGCTGCTATTTATAGGAGTGGAATTCGGAAGCGAGCAAAGACATATCACGCCCTTGTGCAGGGCGTGATCACTTTTCTGAAAAGTTTGTCACGCCCTGCATGAGGGCGTGAATACCTTAAAAAAATATTATATTGAAGTCACGCCTCTGCCAAGGGCGTGACTTCATTTTTTGTTAAAAAAAAAATTGAGCAAGTCACGCCTATCCGAAAAAAAAAAATTTGAAGTCACGCCTGTCCTGAGGGCGTGACTTCAAATTACAAAATGAAATCACGCCCTTCTCGACGGCGTGTTACGGTAGTTTACTAAAGCCTATCTATTTACATTACTTTGTTAACATTTTTTAAAATTACAATAAAAAATAAAAAGGCCCTTTAATTGAATATGCTGCACACAGCATCCTCGAAGGGTTGGAAATAACCTTAGTATATAGCTTTATTTCTTTCTTCCGGCTTTTTCCCCGAAAAAGATACGTGATGTTAAATGAAATCGCTACCTCTTTTACTTTTGGGTTGGTCATTATTAAAGATAGAGACGCAACAATTATTTAAAATTTCACGTTATTTTCAATATTGTACTTATCGGAGCACACACATATATTATTATTATTATTATATTATTATTTTATTATTATTATTATTATTATTATTATTATTTATTTTTTTATTTTTACAAATTGTTTAATATTTGACAATTTGCTCTCTGACAAAGTGGTTTTCTATTTTTTAATGGTGATGTATACTTGCATCAAACCCTATAAAAAATAAAGAAAAAGAAAAGAGGTAAAAACGTAGGATTCTTAAGGTTGCTCAACCACCATACGAAAACCTCAACTATTCTTTTCCCTTGATGTTGTTACGCCAATAAAGTTGAAGTTCTAAAAACCATCATTTATGACACAATCAACTCGTTAATATCATTATTATTATATTAATTGAATTTAGGTTTTTTGTCCTTAGGTCTTGTGTCAGACCTCATACTTATAATTAAGGATTAAATACATAATTATCACTAAAATGTTTAAATTTAAAGGTGGGTTAAATTTTTTTTTTGGACCTGATAAAAGACAACGAGTTAAAATCTTCGAATATACAAACTATCAATATTAGTCAATCAATCGGACTTAATTACAGAAAAAAGTCATTTGAAACTATTTACAAACACATGCAAACTAGTCGCCTCACAGTACATGGAGAAAACATGTAGTAAACAACATTCAATCTTCCATAACACCATATATATATCAACATTAAACAACAAACATCGAATCAACAACGTCAACAACTACATAGGACATCCCCTGATAATTGACTCGATAAAGATATATACGCATATAATAACTGAGACACTCGATACACCCTATAGGGCTCTATTAGCTGACACTCCACCTGGTCAAGCTGAACCGCCTAGATAACATGCAATGACCAACAACAAGAGCAAAGCATCTCCAAAGGAAAATGGTCACATCCCAGAACAACATAAAACAACAATCGAAGTACGAATGAAATATGCTACATGTTATGCAATGCTTGTCTAGTAGAAAAAGATAACGGGTACCAAAACTAGAGATCTTACAACATATCCTCAAGATCACAGTGACACATCGTCGAGGGTGATGGGTGCAGCCCGCTCGGCCTCAACGGAAACAATGATGGTGGGCCCTTCGTCGAGGGTGACGGGAGCTACCCGTTTGGCCTCAATGGAAAACAACAAATAACGAAAGTGTGCTAACAACACCACCACCACCACAATTAACAGAAGTGTGCTAACAAGCTCCAAAACCCTGCATTCTGAGAGTACGGGAGCTACCCGCTAGCTATCTATGCCCTTCGTGAGTGTGCATCACAGAACACCACCCCACGAGGCTACAACACAGATCTCCCAACACAACACATCGGCTGCCAAAGAAACTCAGGGCCCAAAATGAATGCACATGATCGATACGATACGATACCGTAACAATACACTCACATACTCAATATGTACACAACCACATCACACAACATTCAATACACATGGCATATAAATCAAACTCTACGAAAGCTGTAAATACACGTAGATCCATACCTCGTGATATTTACCAAATACCTCAAATCACACATTGGCTGACTTGTATCGCGCAAGCTGGCGGTACAGACGGCTAGAAAGTCCAGTATCTACGGAACAGGCTGAAGAAATCACGGCACAAACCAGAAACCACCTACGATCCAAAATCATTTCCATCGGGTCTCAAATTCTTAACAACTGAAGAGAAACACAGCTCAGAGACCTCGCCTAAACTGGTCGGAGCTAACATAGCTCAGAGTTTGCTCAAACTTAGCTCATACCAACACTAGAACTAACACTGGTCTCAAATAAAACTCAAAGAGAAGAGCTATTACTTACAGCTCATGGTGACCAGAGCTGATGAGCCAAACGGTCTGAAAATGCAAAAAACGGCAAGTGTGCAAAGTTTTTGATCCCTCCTCCGGCCTCATCAAGCCTCAAGACTGGTCGGGAAATGACGGGTTTGAAAAGAGGATTCCAACGGCACTACCCGCACTCAAAAATGGTTAGCCGATCTCCAGCTGTAGAGAAAAACGTCGAATGAATGAACATCGAAGATAGTTTTCTTCTTCAGACCAGAGCTCTCAACGAAGACATATATTGTGAGAACCCAAAAGAAACAAAAATAAAAATATATCATCATACAAGCATTCAATCCTTTGTAACCTACATTTTTCAAAATTTTAACATCCTAGATTATTCATCATGCATTGAGACTCAATATTGTACCAAATACAACCTCAAATAAATTCAAAATTTGAAGGATCAATCATCAATATTGTAACATACATTTTGACCACATTATATCCCCCATTATTCATATTTGATGGTCATTATGACAATTAAAATATGGCCATTAAGGTTGGCATTTCACCTCCCCATACTTCACCTATAAATACCCTTGCTTTGCACAAGAGGAAACACACCAACACACACATTTACTTCTGATATTTCGAGTGAGAGAGCTGCTAGTTTCGAGTGCAAGTTCTGCCAGTGATGCCTAAGGTTTTGTCAGGCCCCGTGCTAATTACCAACAATTAACACATAACAAGCGCATAAACACGGAAGCTTAAAATCAGGGCTTAAAAATTTTTCGAAATACCATGGGCCTGAACTCAAATCATGCATTCAAAATATTAATAATCAAAACATGAGTTGACTCAAACTCATACGCAACAAGTAGCAACATAATATCAAATCAAATACAAATCCCCAATACATGATAACACGGGGCATCCCCCGGCTCAATACATATCATAATATAGACTGGGACTCAGGGATGAGGGGATCGACCAGCTGAACCTCCACTCTGTCCAGCTTGGTTACCTAAAGTTCCTGCAAATGGGCAACGCAGACCCAAACAAGACAAAAGCAGGAAACAAGAACGAGGTCAAGCCTCAGTACGAAGAGCGAACAAAGCAGATAAACATGCAACATGCTATAAATCAATGCTATGAATGCATGAGGGCTGCCAAGGCAACTAGGCCAGTGTATCAACCAGCAAATCATATCAGGTCGCCTCGATCAAAAGAAATCGAGCTTATCCCAGTTTAAGCTCTGATACCAAAAATGTCAGGCCCCGTGCTAATAACCAACAATTAACACATAACAAGCACATAAACACGGAAGCTTAAAATCAGGGCTTAAAAATTTTTCGAAATACCATGGGCCTGAACTCAAATCATACATTCAAAATATTAATAATCAAAATATGAGTTGAATCAAACTCATACGCAACAAGTAGCAATATAATATCAAATCAAATCCCCAATACATGATAACACGGGGCATCCCCCGGCTCAATACATATCATAATATAGACTGGGACTCAGGGATGAGGGGATCGACCAGCTGAACCTCCACTATGTCCAGCTTGGTTACCTGAAGTTCCTGCAAATGGGCAACGCAGACCCAAACAAGACAAAAGCAGGAAACAAGTACGAGGTCAAGCCTCAGTACGAAGAGCGAACAAAGCAGATAAACATGCAACATGCTATAAATCAATGCTATGAATGCATGAGGGCTGCCAAGGAAATCAGTCAACTAGGCCAGTGTATCAACCAGCAAATCATATCAGGTCGCCTCTATACCACGACCAATCAACCGGGAAATCATCGGTCCGTGAATTATCGGAACCCGTCGGTTCTCACAGAACCGTGGTTGACGCTCGCATCTGGCAGTCACCACTCCGATGATAGCGCTGAACTGGTGCACAACACATATGTTGGCCAGCTCCAACGTGGCTTGGGTCATCAATCAAATCTGTCAAAGGCCCAATATGTATGCATGTATGCAATTCAATATCAATGCCCAATGCATACAATTCATAATATGTGAAATAGGAACATAATTCAATCAATTCAAATCAATTCCATATTCCAGATTCACGCAAATCACATAACAGGCATCTCACGAATTCATAGCCTGAAATATACACACGTTCATGTGCAAACTGCTAAGGGCTGCTCGATTCGTACCTTAATTCCTCAACAAACTACCTCAAAAAGGCACGGCAATCACACTGCCTAAGGAAGCAGATTCTCCTGGCTTTGCAATTCACGGCAGAAGGCTTCCTAGAAGCTGAAATCTGGAATCATACACAAGAGATTCAAGAAATGGCTAACACAATTCTACCTTCAACTCCCTACCAAAAACTCACGGCAAACCCTCAACACTCACGGCTGGAAAGACCAAAATTCGAATCAACGTTCCAATCCCACCATACAACTTAACGGAAGGCTAAAATCACGCTAGGAACAATATTCAAAGATCAAAGAACCGGAAGCTACCTGCACAACCCAAATCACTGCCAAAATCAGTAGCTTCGTGAATCTGTCTCAGCTCACTTCAGCCTTCAAAAGTGGTATGGAAAGAAAGATCTTTTCGAGGGCTTTCCAACGCTACCAAGAACACGAAAATCGGAGGTCGGAGTCAACGGGAATCGGTGATTCAAAGAGACGGTGAATAGTAGCTATTTCGAGAGTTTCGAAGGTTAGGATAAGAAATGTTGGGTCTAAAATGCTCTAAGTGTAAACTCAACACTTGCATTTATTTTCTCTACTCAAATAGCTACAGGGCAAGTCAAACACTGACAAAAACAGAGTCCTACAACTCCAAATATCGTAAAACAGATCCCTCAAGTCTGCGCCAAGTCCTATCAGACTTCACGCTGCACACTGAATCTCGCGCGACAACCAAAACGGAAGCGTACAGGTAAAACAGATCTCTCAAGCAATATTCATGGCCACCAGATCCCAGCGCTTCAAAAATTCCTGCGCACAAATCAAAACTACGGCGTATCGGCAAAAACAGATCCCAGCACCTAACGCTCGCTAAAACAGATCTCGCGCCTTAACAAAACAAATGCTAAAACGACGTCGCAACAACTTAAAGGAACGACAGCGTTTCGCCAAAACAGATCTCATCACTTGGAACGCGCAACGCCCAAACGACGACGTATAGCAAAACAGATCTCTCCCTCAGAATATGCGAGCGCTCCAAACAGATGTCAACGCTAACCCATTGACCGCCACGCGTCACCACCTCACTCGGCGCGCTATCAAAAACAGATCTCTCATATTCACTAAACCAGATCCCTCAAGAGAACAATGCAAAGGACCAGACGTCAATGCAACATGTTGACCAACAAGAGAAATCTGCTTACGTCACTGACATCCGAAATACGAAAGAACAACATATACATTTCCCACGCCATTCTCGACAACCAGCGACGTTTAAAACATCAAATCTGGCATCAGATTTCATCAAATCAAAGCAATAAATCGCGCTAACACAGGAAAACAGATCTTTATCAAAAATCCATCAACTCACCATCATCTCTCGACCAGACTTCGCCCGATAAACACGAACTACAACCTGGACAACTACACGTGATAGTAAATGGCGTCATGTTATTGGGCCCTTACTGGACGTGAGGTAAATACATGGAGGTTGCACCGGTTGCAATCGGAAACTACCTTTCGGGGGTCATGGATGGCTGATATTATTCGGGTCCATGATCGCTTGATTGGGCTCCGTGTACCCACTAAAGAAACCTGTTTTCTCGATTTCATTAGAGGGTGGTGAAATAACTCAAGGCAGAATCCAGCTCAACTTCGTCGGTTCTCAAAACATGGGACGGATCCGGCTCATATTTTCTCAACATTGACACATGAAACACGTCATGCATTGCGGCTAACTCCTCGGGCAGCCTCAGTCTATAAGCCAATTGTCCAATCCGCTCGATAATCTCAAAGGGACCAACGAATCTGGGAGCCAATTTGCCTTTAAATCTGAATCTCATCACGCCCTTGAAAGGAGAAATCTTGAGAAACACACGATCTCCAACCTCAAACTCTAACAGTCGACGTCTTCTATTAGCATAGCTAGAGAAACGGTCTTGAGCAGCTTTCATTCTACTCCGAATCAAGTCAATTTGATCCTTCATGTGTTGAACAAACTCCGGTGTAGAAAGCTGTCTCTCGCCCACTTTTTCCCAACAAATCGGGGATCTGCACTTTCGACCATACAACGCCTCAAACGGAGCCATCCCGATAGTCACCTGGTAGCTGTTATTATACGAAAACTCTACTAAGGATAACGAATCCTGCCAGCCACCACTGAAATCCATCACCACAGCTCGCAACATATCCTCTAAAGTTTGGATAGTCCTCTCAGAAGGTCCGTCTGTCTGTGGGTGATAGGCTGTGCTCATCGCCAATCTTGAACCCATTGCTGCTTGCAGACTCTTCCAAAAGCGAGAAGTGAACCTCGGATCTCTGTCAGACACTATCGAAACCGAAACTCCATGCAATCTAACCACATGGTCGATGTACAATTTCGCCATCCTTTCCATTGAATACCTCACATCATAGGGTATGAAATGGGCTGACTTTGAAAGTCTATCAATCACAACCCAGATCGCATCGCATCCCCTACTCGATCGAGGTAGATGAGTCACGAAATCCATGACGATATGCTCCCAATTCCATTGGGGCACCTCTAAACTCTGCCCACCAGTAGTGAGACTTCAAGTCATGATACATCTTTCGCTCGCCTGGATGCACACTGTACCGACTACAATGCGTTTCATTCATGAGTGTCTCCTTCAAATCAATCAGGTTCGGAACTACTAATCTCCCTCTGAACCTCAAACATCGATCAGAAGCAACAGAAAAATCATCTGACTGACCTGACTGCGCCTTAATCCTCAACTCATGGATATAGGGGTCAGTCCTCTGCGCCTCCCTGATGTCCATCACAATCTGCGGTTCCACCTGAAGAGAAGAAACAAAGAAATACTGATCACCCGGCTGGAAACGCCAATCAAAAGTACTCAACTCCTCATGAACCTTCGAAATACTCAAAGATGCTAACATATCAGGCTGAGTCTTTCGACTTAGAGCATCTGCTACCAAGTTCACTCGCCCAGGCTGATACTGAATCTCACAGTCAAAATCCTTAAGCAATTCCATCCAGCGTCGTTGCCTCATGTTCAAATCTGACTGCGTGAAGATATATTTCAGGCTCTTGTGGTCGGTGTACACCACAAATTCTTCACCATAGAGATAATGCCGCCAAATCTTCAAGGCAAACACTATCGCAGCCAACTCCAAATCATGAACCGGGTACCTCGTCTCGTGAGGCTTCAACTGTCGAGACGCATACGCAATCACGTATCCGTTCTGCATCAGAACACACCCTAAACCATTCAGAGAAGCATCGGAGCACACAACAAATCCTCCAGATCCAGACGGTAGAGCCATAACAGGAGCAATAGTCAACTTCTCCTTCAAAGTCTGAAACTGTACTCGCACTCACCAGTCCAGACTAATCTCTTATCCTTCTGAGTCAATTGCGTCATAGGCTTGGCTATAGAAGGAAACTTCTCAATGAAACGCCTATAGTAGCCGGCCAATCCCAAAACTACGGATCTCAGATACATTTCTAGGTCTCTCCCAATTCAGAACTGCTTCGAACTTGCTAGGATCCACCGAAATTCCTTGTGCCGAAATCACATGACCTAAGAAGATAATCCTGTCAAGCCAGAACTCACACTTGCTGAATTTGGCATAGAGCTGCGAGTCTCTCAATCTCTGCAATACAAGTCTCAGATGCTCCTTGTGCTCCCTCTTGCTCCTCGAGTACACCAAGATGTCATCTATGAAGACGATTACGAACCGATCGATATACTCGCTGAAGACGCGATTCATCAAATCCATAAAGACAGCAGGGCATTCGTCAATCCAAACGGCATGACAAGAAACTCAAAATGCCCATATCGAGTCCGGAAGGCTGTCTTTGCCACATCAGTGTCTCTGATTCACAACTGGTGATGACCAGAGCGCAAGTCAATCTTCGAGTAAACAATCGATCCCTGTAACTGATCGATCAAGTCATCAATTCTCGGTAAAGGATACTTGTTCTTCACTGTTGCTTTATTCAACTGTCTGAAGTCCACACACATTCTCATAGTGCCATCTTTCTTTTTCACAAATAGAATCGGAGCTCCCAAAGGCGACATGCTCGGTCTGACGAAGCCTTTCTCCAAGAGATCACTCAACTGCTCCTTCAGCTTTTTCAATTCTGCGGGCGCCAACCGGTAAGGAGCTCTAGAAATCGGGGCGGTACCGGACACCAACTCGATACTGAAGTCGATCTCTCGTCGAGGAGGGAATCCAGGAATCTCATCTGGAAACACATCGGGAAACTCTCGAACTATTGGAATATCAATCAACTCCAATTGCTGCTCCAGGAAGCTGTCACGCGCGCAGATCATGAATCCAGCATGAGCTCTAGAAATCGGGGGCGGTACCGGACACCAACTCGATACTGAAGTCGATCTCTCGTCGAGGAGGGAATCCAGGAATCTCATCTGGAAACACATCGGGAAACTCTCGAACTATTGGAATATCAATCAACTCCAATTGCTGCTCCAGGAAGCTGTCACGCGCGCAGATCATGAATCCAGCATTACCTAGCGATAGCAGGCTACACATCTCCATAGCGAACACTAGGGGAATCTTCAACCTCGAATCCGTGCCGTAGAGATCCCACCTCTCACCCGTAACGGGGCGAAATCTCACCACACCATGGAAACAATCAACAGTAGCCTTATAGCTAGATAATACGTCCATTCCCAAGATGCAGTCAAAATCTCTAATCCCCAAAACAATCAAATTGGAGACCAGAACATGCTCGTCAAACCTAATCAGGCAATCTACCACTACCTATCGGAACCACAGACTCACACCAGCAGGGGTAGACACGGAAAATCACATCACCCAAATGGGGAAGAACTCACCCAAGCTCATACACAGACCATACAAAAACAAAGGAGTGTGATTGCTCCAGTATAAATCAATACTAGTACCGGAAAACCAATAGAAAGCATGTACCTGCAATACCCATATCAGGTGTCTCCTCAGTCTGCTCTCTCGCCAGGATATCCACCTGGGCCTGCTGCGAAGGAACCGAAGACTGTCCCCTCAGCAAAGGACAAACTCTAGCAAAATGTCCCGGTTGACCACAAAGATGGCAAGAACCTCGGACTCCACGACACTGCAAAGTCTCATGCTTCCCTCCGCACTGTCCACAGAACACACTGCCATAACGGTTGCCACCAGAACTCGCAGAGCTAGAGGAACTCGAATTAGATCGCTTCATAAATTGTTTCCCTCGGGGCCTAAACGCCCTACTATTTGCTTGCGGCGACCTTTGAGGAGGATGGAATGATTGTGACGCATCCTGCACCGGCTGATAGGTGTGTCCAGTCGTCGGCCTAAATCTCGATAGAACTGACTCCAGCTCGCCTATCAATCTAGTCACATCTGCTACCTCAGTCTGCTGAATGCCCTCACCACTAGCCGGGGCCCTAGACTCCTCAGCGGTACGTCTAGTAGTCCTACCTCTACCTCCCCTCGGCGGCATCTAGACGAACCTAGAGGTAAGATCTCACAGCAGATAGAAATAACAAGACAGATAATAGATCACATAAGTCACAGAGGCAATCAAAATCAAATCAAACTCTGTGCCTAGACTCGAGTGTGATCAAAAGAAATCGAGCTTATCCCAGTTTAAGCTCTGATACAAAAAATGTCAGGCCCCGTGCTAATTACCAACAATTAACACATAACAAGCGCATAAACACGGAAGACTTAAAATCAGGACTTAAAATTTTTCGAAATACCATGGGCCTGAACTCAAATCATACATTACAAAATATTAATAATCGCAAGACAGATAATAGATCACATAAGTCACAGAGGCAATCAAAAATCAAATCAAACTCTAGTGACCTAGACTCGAGTGTGATCAAAAGAAATCGAGCTTATCCCAGTTTAAGCTACTGATACAAAAAATGTCAGGACCCCGTGCTAATTACCAACAATTAACACATAACAAGCGCATAAACACGGAAGCTTAAAATCAGGACTTAAAATTTTTTCGAAATACCATGGGCCTGAACTCAAATCATACATTCAAAATATTAATAATCAAAATATGAGTTGACTCAAACTCATACGCAACAAGTAGCAACATAATATCAAATCAAAATACAAATCCCCAATACATGATAACACGGGGCATCCCCCGGCTCAATACATATCATAATATAGACTGGGACTCAGGGATGAGGGGATCGACCAGCTGAACTTCCACTCTGTCCAGCTTGGTTACCTGAAGTTCCTGCAAATGGGCAACGCAGACCCAAACAAGACAAAAGCAGGAAACAAGTACGAGGTCAAGCCTCAGTACGAAGAGCGAACAAAGCAGATAAACATGCAACATGATATAAATCAATGCTATGAATGCATGAGGGCTGCCAAGGAAATCAGTCAACTAGGCCAGTGTATCAACCAACAAATCATATCAGGTCGCCTCTATACCACGGCCAATCAATCGGGAAATCATCGGTCCGTGAATTATCGGAACCCGTCGGTTCTCACAGAACCGTGGTTGACGCTCGCATCTGGCAGTCACCACTCCGATGATAGCGTTGAACTGCTGCACAACACATCTGTTGGCCAGCTCCAACGTGGCTTGGGTCATCAATCAAATCTGTCAAAGGCCCAATATGTATGCATGTATGCAAATCAATATCAATGCCCAATGCATACAATTCATAATATGTGAAATAGGAACATAATTCAATCAATTCAAATCAATTCCATATTCCATATTCATGCAAATCACATAACAGGCATCTCACGAATTCATAGCCTGAAATATACACACGTTCATGTGCAAACTGCTAAGGGCTGTTCGATTCGTACCTTAATTCCTCAACAAACTACCTCAAAAAGGCACGGCAATCACACTGCATAAGGAAGCAGATTCTCCTGGCTTTGCAATTCACGGCAGAAGGCTTCCTAGAAGCTGAAATCTGGAATCATACACAAGAGATTCAAGAAATGACTAACACAATTCTACCTTCAACTCCCTACCAAAAACTCACGGCAAACCCTCAACACTCACGGCTGGAAAGACCAAAATTCGAATCAACGTTCCAATCCCACCATACAACTTAACGGAAGGCTAAAATCACGCTAGGAACAATATTCAAAGATCAAAGAACCGGAAGCTACCTGCACAACCCAAATCACTGCCAAAATCAGTAGCTTCGTGAATCTGTCTCATCTCACTTAAGCCTTAAAAAGTGGTATTGAAAGAAAGATATTTTTGAGGGTTTTCCAACGCTACCAAGAACGCGAAAATCGGAGGTCGGAGTCAACGGGAATCGGCCAGAGAAGCTTACTATGAATAGTGACCCGCGAGTTGAGAAGTGAAGAGGAAAGTTGGGAGAAAATGCTATGTACGAAATTCTATCTCAAATAAGTGAAAGGCCATCAATTCCAATATATATATATACACGTCCCATCCATAGCTATATATATATATATATCTATAACATACCCGCTTAATTAGCCACCGACAGATTTCTTCGAAAATTCAGATTCCAACTCAAAAATTCCGAAATTCACAGAATTGCTCTAAGACGTCGCAACAACTTAAAGGAACGACAGCGTTTCGCCAAAACAGATCTCATCACTTGGAACGCGCAACGCCCAAACGACGACGTATAGCAAAACAGATCTCTCCCTCAAAGAATATGCGAGCGCTCCAAACAGATGTCAACACTAACCCATTGACCGCTACGCGTCACCACCTCACTCGGCGCGCTATCAAAAACAGATCTCTCATATTCACTAAACCAGATCCCTCAAGAGAACAATGCAAAGGACCAGACGTCAATGCAACATGTTGACCAACAAGAGAAATCTGCTTACGTCACTGACATCCGAAATACGAAAGAACAACATATACATTTCCCACGCCATTCTCGACAACCAGCGACGTTTGAAACATCAAATCTGGCATCAGATTTCATCAAATCAAAGCAATAAATCGCGCTAACACAGGAAAACAGATCTTTATCAAAATCCATCAACTCACCATCATCTCTCGACCAGACTTCGCCCGATAAACACGAACTACAACCTGGACAACTCCAACTAGAGATCTGAATTTCTCAAAATCAGATTTCACCAAAAATTCGAAATTACAGAAATCAAAATCTTAATTCTCGTGACTAATCTAACTCAAAATTCACTAAATCACGATTTTAGAAATCTGATTACTCACAGGTTTCGTGCAAGGTCATGTCCAAAGAACTCCAAGTTTCGTCCACATTTTGTTCAAGATTCCAAGGTAAGTGAGTTTTTGCTACTATATTCATTTGAAATAAAATATATGATGTTCAAACCATGTCTTATTTTTTTTGTGAATTATCATTCGAGCATTCGTTTCGTGTCAAGTTCATGTTATGATCCATGCTCTGTTTCTACCGTTACTACTATCGTGATATGGGTCTACAGAATTCTGCACTCTGAATTATATGATATGATTAAGGCCTCGCCCCCTTAGAGGAGTAAAAATTGGGGACTGATCAGTAAAACATAGAAACGAAGTATATATCAGTGCTACTTATTCTCTGTTATCTGTTCATGATGTCTTTCAAATTCAGTATATATCTATGTATGAAGTTGTTATGCTCGAATGATTTCCCCACTTGCTGAGTGTTTCTGCAAACACTCACCCCTAGTTTCACATCCAGATAAGAATGAAGGGCAGATTAAAGAAGAGGAGCAAGACATGTTTTGGGGCTGGTGAAGACGTCTTAAATTTTAATATTTCACTTCCGCAATTCGGTTATTCAAAGTTGTAAAAAAGATCAGTTTTATTATGTAATAGACTGGTTTTTGATCTATACTACGAGGCTTTATGTTTTACAATGTATGACTGTTAAACATCACTGATGTCATGTGTCTCGATCTCGGGACGTACATATATAACTTAGTATTTTTGACCAACAATACGATTGTTCTAAGTTATATAGCTATAACATGTAATAAGAAGCTTCTCCAATATGTTTCTCACAGCACTGATCTAAAGTGCAACCAAAACATCACAACTTCTGCACTGAACTGACTCTCAGATTGGGATGTCAAAGCCTCCTCTGAGTGACTCCCATATTAGGACATGCTATCAGGTCAGCACATCTCTCAATAGATCAACATAGCACCGGTCAGCACATCTCTCAATAGATCAACATAGCACCACTTAGAACAGTACATCCCCACTCAAATTAGCTTGCGCTACTCAAATAAGCACATCGCTACTCAAATTAGCTCGCGCTACTCAAATCAGCACATCACTATGTGATCGGAACAACTCTATCAGATCAGCTTAGCGCTAATCATAACAGTATAGTGTTATCCGGTCAGAACAACTCTATTAGATCAGCTCAGCGCTATCGGAGCATCATAGTTCTATCGGATCAACTCAGCACTATTGAATCAGCCCAGCTCGATCAGATCAGCCCAATGCTACCAGATCAGCTCGACGCTATCTGATTAGCACAACTCTATCAGATCAGCTCTATCGGATCAGCCCTGCTCGATAGGATCAGCACAGCCCGATCCCGATCAACAACGCTCGATCAATCAGCATAGCTCGATCCCGATCAGTACAGCTAGATCCAGTTCAGCATGGTTCGACCCAGGTCAGCACGACTCAACCCAGATCAGTAAAGCTCGTCTCCGCTCTTATTGCTCCAATCTCATGCTCCAAATTGATTGCTACAGAGCCTTACATCTTGTCTTATAAAGTGTTAATTACTTAAATTATACCATTTCATAAAATACACCATATAGACATGAAGATGTAAAAAAAGATAATAAAATTATAATCTGTTCCACATAATGTGACGACATATCGAAAATTTATTTAAAAACCCGTAAACAAAAATTCACAAAAAATATTTGCATATATATATATATATACAAATCTGAAATTAACACACCTCACATTTATATATATTCTTTTTGTGTGTGTTTACAATCTATATAAATATTAAAAAAATTTGAAATCGAGATCTCGTGAATTCTTAAAAATTCATTGAAATTTTGAATACCTAAAATTTTTTATAAAAATGAATATTCAATATTACAAAACTTTTAATGGAATTTATAAAAGTACGGTTGAATACCACCATGGTTCCATGTATTTTAAAAATCATTCCTCAATATTTTTAGGATTTTCAAAATTCAATAAATTTCCATTAGAATTAATTTGACAAAAAATAATTTTAGAGAAATGTCAACCACCTTTTGATTAAAATAAGTAATTTGGACCCAAACAGGGTGTTAGAGACCAGTCAGTTTAACGCAATGTCCCCAACGTCTTTCACCTAATTTCCTTAATAGCTTTATTTTTCGTGGCACTTAATGTATATTAATATTCATATTAATATTAATACTATTGCCTTGGATTTTTCGACATTGTATCCACTCTAAGTTTCACCCCAGCAGTGTTTCTGCACAGTCGTGATTTAGCTAAATAATTGGAGCTAGTTGTTAGTTTTTTGGTGTTCCAGGAGAAAATGGCTGTTGTTGATGAATCAGAGCAAGAATTTAAACCACCGAAGGAAAAATCGGAATCTGAAGATGACAAAAGGTTGATTCTTCTTCTTTCTGGTATGTTACGCGGGTTCTAACGTCTGAGTTATGTTTTGTAGGAAGAAGAAGATTACACCTGGAAGTTTGATGAAAGCTTTGATTAGGCCTGGAAGAGGGGAAAAACATCCTAAAGATGGTGATCAGGTTTGGTTTGTGCCATTCTGTCTTTGATGCTGGTGTTTGATAGTAGACCACAGATTTCTGTGATACTATCTGTTAGTTTTAGTTAATGATGTTGGAATTTTAACTACTAAATTTCTTGGGGAAATGATTTTTACGGCCTTGTTCTATATTTTGCAGGTTATATATCACTGCACAATTCGGACTTTGGATGGGGTGGTTGTCGAGTCAACCCGTGCAGAGATCGGAGGTAGTTCATGCTACTGCATTTTTTCCCTTTATCTATCACTTAATGTTGCTTTAGTGAACTTTGTTGGTGGTTCCAAATATTGACATTTATGGAATGAAATCACCTTTGAAGTCATGTTTCTTCTATTTCAGGCAATGGTATACCAAAGAGGCAGGTGCTGGGTAAAAGTAAGACGCTACTGGGATTGTTAGAAGGTATTCCAACAATGTTGAATGGTGAAGTTGCAATGGTATGTTCTGGAACCTTATCTTGTCAATGAAATAAATACGAGTGTGCTGCCTGTTAATGAGAGTTATGTTGGCATATATAGCTTGCATAGTCCATGTTTGAGGTGAATGAGCACACTCTTCCGTTGGTTTGGATATCCTCACTTTCATTTTGGCTTTTTTACTGGTCCATATTGGTAAAGATGCCACTCTCATATACATTATAGTTAAAAATTATATTATATGTGGATGGTTGGCACGATTAAAAAATGACAAAATTGACGAAACATCGATGATAAGCTACTTATTTTCTGCCATACTTGTCGATTGGTTTCTTAGGTACTTTTCCAATAAATCCATTTCCCACTTAATAAAAAACAGGTACTATTTTCTTTTGTATGGAATTGAAAATGAAATTGTTTTCTGGACAACTAACCTTTTCTGCCTATGTTTACGAGTGTATACTTGGTTCTCGAGTCTTTGAAAGCTTGTTTAGTTTCCTTTATTTTCTGTGAGAAATAAAATGGCCGATAAAAAGGTGTTTGTTACTTGCTTGTCGGATGACAGAGAGAGACTCTGGAATTAACGATCCAGTGCATTGGGATTATGGTCTTATAAACGTGAAATGTATACATCCTATTTCATTTTGACATTATGTAACATCTGATGTCAGTTCAAGGTTAAATCTGAGCTGCATTATGGCGAGGAGGACTGTCCAGTTTCAGCTGCTGATGGCTTTCCAAAGGATGCTGAACTTCATTTTGAGATTGAGCTGATTGATTGCTGCAAAGTCAAGGCAAGGCTTTTAAATTTCTTCTCAATTAGTGGCTAAAATTTATTCTAAGCTTTATTAAGTGTGGCATCTCACATTTGCATTCATGTTAAATAATATTATGTATCCTAGCACTATTTCTGATCCACTTATTGCTTCTTTTGATTTTCCAAAACACAATGTTTGGCCATTTTTCCGAAATTGTAGCTTATTGTATATAATTCTATGCCTTCATTTTTTTTTCAGGTTGTCACTGAAGATTTAGGTGTCATAAAGAAGGTAACAAGTGCCAGAACATATTATTTACTTCATAATGGTTTGGGTAACTGGATTGAATATGCTATGATGAGTAGTGAGTATTTTCATAAAACATTAGGCAAAATACCACCTTTTTTTGTTACTTTATCTTCTGTAAGGCTTCAATGCAATATTTTACACTTATCACTCTGCACCTTACCAATTTCAGTTTGATTATTCAATTCTTCTACGAGAGAATATCAACCATATAAATAAAAAATGCAGCCCAAATTCGTAAACATGTAATGCTCTTTTATCCAGTTAGTCCTGTGTAAGACTATGGTATTCGATATACGAACTGCTGTTCTGGATATTAGTCGAAACATTAAGGTGATTTATTTTATGTCATTCAATAGGTAACTGAGGAAGGACAAGGTTGGGAACAGCCTAGAGAACCCTATGAAGTTAAAGCTTGGTATGAATTTGCTCTTTCTGTTTCTTGTTTGATTCATTTTGTATTACCTGAGTATATTGGTGGAGGGTTCTAGTTAATGTTCTTATGAAGAGTAAGATCCACTTTTTATCTTGTTTTCTACACTTTACGTGACTAAACTTAGTCAACGTGATACTAGGATTTCAGCAAAGTCGGGAGATGGAAATTTGATTTTTAGTCATACTGAAGGGGAACCGTTTTTCTTTACATTTGGAAAATCTGAGGTACATTCTCTATACTATACTCTAAATGATTCCATTTGTTGTGAGATTGACATTACTTGGTCTTCCGTATGCCTCCTCTGTGTTTTTTCTTTTGCGAAATCTGACTGATGATATCTTCTTCTTAAAATTTTTATCTTGGTGACTTTCTTTTGTTACTCCCTAGTTTCTTCGAAAGTTTTGGTATATTATGACGCTATGTCCGAATTTTGTGGTAAGAACGTTAATTTAAACTGCCATGTTCATTGCTGTTTCGTAGCTAGGTTACAAAAGGTCTTGAGATGGGAATCGGAACAATGTCAAGGGGAGAAAAGGCAGTAATTTATGTCAACAAGCAATATATCACTCAAGGCCCTTTGATTCCTTTGGTCGAAGATATTGCAGAAGTCCACTTTGAGGTGGAGTTGGTACACTTTGTGCAGGTAAATTTGTGAAATTGTAGTTATCTTCCGGCTATATATTGATGTGGGAAGAGAGCTATTGCTTTGAGATTAGCATGATACGCCAAAAATTTCAAAGAATAATTTGTTAGTGATGATAAAGTCTGTAACAAATTGTTATCTTGCAAAGATTTAGCGCATCATGTAACTTTGTTATTAGCCTGCTAAAGTTCATAGATCCCTTATAGTTTTAAGTTCCTTTGAGATGATTGAGTTTGGATTTATAGGTGCGTGACTTGCTTGGAGATGGACGAATGATAAAACGCCGGATTCGTGATGGAAGAGGTGTTGTTTCAAATTTTTTGAAACTTTATAAGCATAATGTTCCAAGTGCTTGTTTCTTCAACTCCATTAGGGAAGTTGGACAATGGCACTCCGAGACGGTATCCCAAGGCATTTCATGCACTTTTAGTCCCTAAAGCTCCCACTAACAATTGAGTTCTTCCAGTTCGCTCTGCCTTTGGGTTGTTTAATTCACCTATTTGTCAATCTATCCTCTTTACTTCCACTCTCTGAATACCTTTTTCAAGCTATTTTGATTGATTCCTGATTTCTCTATAACTAGTTGGAATCTACTTCCTGTTTTCATTGATCAGGTGAATTTCCTATGGATTGCCCACTTCAAGACAGTCTGCTACATGTTCACTACAAGGGAATGCTTCTAAATGAGGAAAAAACAGTTTTCTATGATACAAGAGTTGATAATGATGGCCATCCTTTGGAATTCAGATCAGGAGAAGGGCTTGTAAGCCACTTTTAAGATCTACCATCATAACTTGGCCTATTTGTGTATATACATGCCTTTTCTCATTATTTTGAAAGTAATATTCCGGTAGTCATAAAGAGGGGCCAAAGTTGCTGTCTAAAGCCCTCGATTGCTTCTTTTTTATTGTCTTTTTACTTATTTGGGTGACTCATGGAGGGCCTTTGAATGCTAGGTGCCAGAAGGGTTTGAAATGTGCACCCGACTGATGTTGCCTGGAGAGATAGCTCTAGTGACATGCCCCCCTGATTATGCTTATGACAAGTTTCATAGGTTAACTATTAATATACCAGTATTACTTGTTATATCGTAGCATGTTTGGAAATAGTGCTTAAAGCATAGCAGAGATATTTTCAAGTTCTCATATTAGTGTTTGTCCTTTTCTTTTATAAACTAACCTAATTTTTTTTTTCATATTTTCCTGTTAACATTAACAGACCAGATAAAGTACCTCAGGGATCCTATGTTCAATGGGAGATCGAGCTTCTTGATTATGAGAAGCAGAAGGTTTGGAAATTTAACATAACTGTGAAGTAGCTAAGAGAAATATCTATTCTATGACCTTTGATTTGTATTGAAGTGAACAATATAAATTTCTGAATGGGTTTCTATTATTTACATGTGTGATTTTGGTATAAATTGGTTTTAATATGGATATATAAGCACACATGTTAAAACATCATAGATTTATATAATGAAAGCATATAATGCATTCGAAGTGACAGTAATTGTCATGCCTCGGCCTGTGCTACAGCATGGTTCCATGTTGTTGGCTTCTCTAGCAACTATTCTCACTCTACGAAAACTATTTTTCATTCAAGTAGTTTTAAGTGTGTATTGCAACCTCTTGTAAGTCATTTCAAATTTACTTTACAACAATGTGGATAAGAAAATATTACAACTGCCTTTGCTTTAGAACATGATCCTATCATTGTGGCCTCCCCCATGATCCACCAACATGGAGAATCTAAAGGTGGGTGACTTACATGTTAATAGAGGTGGCATTTTGCCATATGTAGCTTCTCCGCTGTTATTCTTGCAACCGACCAGAATCTCTGAACAGTTCTGTCATTTCATGAGCTTAGATCTGTTCGAACAGCACTACGCAATTGGCTCCTCTAGAACTTTTGTCTCCATTATCGCTATATGAAGTAATTAAACCAATTTGTTATAGGATTAGTGGATACATTGTAATTACTTACATGTCATATCAAATATTCATTTTGATATGATGGGGGGGAGGGGTGGGAACCATGAAGCTAGCTATAAATAGAAATTGTAAAAATAAACTCTTGGAATTTACTGGACGATTAGGTGAACTAAAAGCTGTATCTCTTGATTGAGGAATAAACTGCCTGCAATTATGCTTTATGCGATCTTGGCTGAAGTTGTCTCCAATTGCCTTCTTGTCTGTAATTAAATATTTGCTGCAGGACTGGACTGGTATGAACTTTAGACAAATAATGGATGAAGTTGAGAAGATTAAAGGCACGGTAAGTATTTCCTGATTGCGTATCAAAACTGCTTTTTTAAGTCTTCCGGACTGTTATCTGATAGAAAAGGAATTGGAGAAATTCTCCCGTATATTTATAGCTGTGAGTACATCACCTTACACCTTTGCAATAACATTTATTCTTCAAGTAATATATCATTTCAGGAACATTGGTTTATAAAGTTATGCTTTAGCATTCTTTTTCATTTTCTTTTAAAGGACGAATCGGTTAGTATTTGTTCAGATCTGAATTACCAAGCATGCTGCAACTGCCAAGCATTTTCTATCGGCAGAGCTTGTTATATCTATCAGTCTATAGAAAGCTGATAGATTCACTAAACTGCTTAAGCAGAAGTTCCAGGTACAATGAGGCTGAGAACTAGTTGGTCACAGATTCACAGTATACATATATCTGGTGAATCTATTGCCTTTGAGAGATCTGTACGTTTGTTAATCCCAAGTTAAGTCCATGGCTCCATGCTAGTATCTGCCTTTGTCATTTACTGCATGCTTCCTCTGATCATGTTTTCAATTAATTTGTGCTTCAAGACATTTAAAACCTTGTTGAATTTTTAATTATATTTGGAATCAAATGGTTATATATTGAGCTTTCTACAGCTGAAATAGTATTTGGTTGGCCACTGATCTTTTCAGGGTAACAGGCTATTCAAAGAGGGCAAATATGAACTTGCCAAGGCAAAATATGACCATGTATTTTTCTGTATTTTTTAACTTCGGTTGATCAAATATATTGAACATTCTTGTGAAATTTCTTTTCCGTCTAGTTTTTAAATGCTGATTTAATTTCCGTACATCTTAACTGAGTTTCTTATGGCACCACAAACGATTTCCTTTCTTCTCATCCAATAGGTTACGTTGGTGGTTAGGGTGAAGCAATATGAGCATGTACCTTTTTTTTGTTCCCTGCAGTTTTCATTACAATCATCCAATTAGCCGCGGTCAATTTGGCGTTTCCTAAAGCTTGTAGCTCAAATTTTATTGTCAATTCCACTTAGTAATGGCCATTTGTGGCGCAGCAAACTCTGAACTCCTATCACTACTTGTCAGGACCCTCATTATTAGTAGTTTAGTACCTTGTTATGACTAAACCATTTGTTATGAGTTTATTTATTCAGATATGCATATTCTACGACAGTTCTTTTCCTTTTTACACGCTGGTAATTTTACAGGTGCTTCGGGAGTTTAATCACGTGAATCCTCAAGATGATGATGAGGGGAAAGAATTTTCTGAGACAAGAGTATGTTTACGATTTCTGACTAATCAATCCGTTCTATATTGTATTTTGAATAAATTTTTTTTGAATATTCTCTTGTTTCACGAAGTTAATTTGTTTATTTGATGTATTGTCTCCTTGGTGGTTTATTTCCCTTTTCATGTTTCTTGAAGAATTTGTTGAATCTCAATGTGGCTGCATGCTATTTGAAAATGGGTGAATCCAGGAAGTCACTTGAAGCATGCAATAAGGTAATGCTACAGTCTTATGCTTGAAAATAGAAATATAGTACATAGTGTGGTTAAGGCTTTAAGAGTGAGATCAGATCTTATTACCCCAGCCAATGCGTCTGATAGTTCCTAAGCAGGAGAGAATCGTTATTGGTATTGTGTTCTTATGCTGCAGACTATTAACTTGTTCTGGATTAGCATTTTTACAGCAATAGATCTCATGGTCCAAAAGTTTAGATTCTCAAGATAAGGTTTCTTTTTATGTTTGTGCATCATCATGTGCATCCATGTCATGTACACTATATTGAGCATCGACTTATGTCGCTCTACAATTGTTTTGGATGATTGGATGCCATTAGAAAACTCTCTTCATGCATGTAGTTGTGTTTTCACATCTTTTCTACTTTGCACTATGTAGGGATTAAATGTATCTATAATCAATATCCATGGTGACGTTGATCACGTGCCATTCTCTCCATAAATTTCTTCTTCAAGTTTGTTTCATCACATACGCGACCTTTGAGCATTAGTGGCCGCACTTTAGAAAAGTACCACAGATCTTTCTGCATTTCAGTCATGTTATACAGGTGTTGGATGCAAATCCTGTTCACGTCAAAGCTCTTTACCGCCGAGGAATGGCATACATGTCAGCTGGAGACTTTGAAGAAGCTAGAGCTGATTTCAATAAGGTACTATTGCTGCATATATGTATTGGTCGAATTTCATCTTTCCATTGTGTAAGATGATTAACCCTCAACTTAGTCAAATTTTACCCTCATTTTAGTTGACACTCTTTTCTCAATGACATGTCATGATGCATTTAGATGCTGACAATCGATAAATCATCACAATCAACTGTGAAGGCGGCCATTCTCAAACTTAACAAAGAGGAGCAGGTTGGCCACGGGAACAACTTCTAATTCTTTCCGACAGCGACCCGTTTTAACTAATTTCCATCGATATTTGAGCAGGATGTTCACATAAGGGCTCGTAAACAATTCAAGGGATGTTTGACAGAAACCTGGCGTGATTGCTGAGGCAGGTGACATTGATACGCAACAAGTTTCTGGTGATATGCCTGACATTGATACGCAACAAGTTTCTGGTGATATGCCTGAGATTGATAATCCGGATGGTTTAGATGGGGACAGGGAGCATCTTCTTCAGGCCAATGCTCCTCCACCTCGAATGAGCTTGTGGTCGAGACTGTGGCCTACCAGCAGAAGGTTTTTTACATCTCTTGGACTGGATCGATGCACCATATTGTGAGTTGGTGTTTCTGATCTTTTTTCCTTTTATATACACGCACTCTGTTGACTGAACCTAGTACAGAGGTTCTTCGGCCTTGAAGACCACTTTCATGGAATTAATTTTCGAAAGTGCTTTCTATATATATATTTCTTGTAAAGTGTATCAAGCGTCGATGAGACGCCGGCGCATTAGAAGTTTGGAATAAATGAGCAAAGTAGAATAAAAACTAAAGTTAAAGAAGATTAAAGTGGGGATTTTCTACAATATTCGTGCCATATTTTTAATGACTTTTGGTCCACATTGCTATTAGGCATAGTATTTTAATCTTCGAGGGAAAATTTCATACAAGTTCCAAAACATAGAAACCTCATATCCAAAGAAATCGTTGCATTTCTTTTTCTTACAGCCTAAATCTATTCCACAGTTTTTCACTCCAACAAATACAAAATTTCCAAAATTAAGAGCTTTAGTCTCAAATGTTTATTGTTATGTGTTGATGAACTATTAGTTATACATCCAAACATTTATATATCCATTTTGCCTATTTTCTTAGTATAAACGAGTTAGTTATATGCTTTGAGACAGATTTGTTAATATAACTTGAAGTTGTGTTATACAGATTTATAACTGGTTTAACTATCGAAAAATATGATATATTAGAAAATTTTGAGTTAAAGTTTGCTCGTTGTAAACTCAAGATAATAAATGGTATTTTAGGGAAATAAAAATCAAATTTAACCTCTTGGGTTCTTTATTGTTAAAATTCTAAAATGTGGGTGTTGAGACAAACTAATCGCATACATATTTGAAAAAGATTATCAAAACAAATAAATAATTAATCGACTGCCGCGTTCCACAAAACATCTACCATCAGTGTTTGTCTAAATTGGATTCCTCAATCCATTAGCAGTGATTCTCCAGTCTCTCGATCCTCTTCTAAATCTCTCAACAGCCATCTTCTCTAGGCACACGAATAATGAGAAACTGTGGTGTCGCTTCTTTCTTTGCTGTAAATTAACGGGTAACGATTATTGATATCTTTTTAATAATATATAGTGTCCAGAGTTCACGAGTTGACACCTATCAATCTCCATTCTTTCTAGGATTTTAACGGTGGATTTTATGATATTTCATAAGAAAGAAAATGTCACATGCATGCTCTTCGTAGCACAACATAGTAGTCAAAAGTAAAGCCAGTGGAAAAAAACATTAATATATATACACATACTAATACCGTGGGTATCTTCCGTTAGCATCTGTATGGATATCTGATGATGTAGTAGTACCAAAAATTATCACATCACCAGATGATGACACAGATACTCACACAAGATGTCCATATTATCAATTTTTTATACACAATTATGTGTGGGTAGGAAAATTTGGAGATAAACTAGTGGCGTTTGAAATTTTTTAAGACAATACTTACTAATGTGAACATAGTATCCCAAAGTACGGGCTGCTGCCGCGATACAAACAAAAAGTTAAAAGGTCCAGTACCCAGTGGATGAGGCTCCCAATCAGGATGGGCCCACGCAGTAATATAGGCCCCATGGCCCACTTAAAGTCGTAGGGAAAAATAAAGGAGATCCTGACTGATTTTTGACCGCACATCTATTGTCACCTTTATTTTGAACCGTTCGATTTGCCGTTTAGAATTCCCACTTCACTCTTGCCAGCTGCAGTTGCACATCTGATTCGCGGTAATTTTTTGGCTCTCTGTGTGTGTGTGAGATTTTTGCCCCAAGCGGATCGCTTCTTGATTTCTTCTCCGGCATCGTAAAATGGGCTGGGTGCAGTTTTTGTGATATTTCTTGCTTGGGAGCTCGGCAATTCCTTTCTTTGCGTTCAGTGTAAGTTCATTTGCTTATTCTGATATGATGTTTTCCTCTTTTAGTGTTTTTTGCCGTTTAAGATCTTAGCTTAATGGGCATGTTGCATATGGATGCGGGGTCGGCATTTTCCTTGCGGCACTTGTCAATTGGTGCAAGCTCTTGATTTTCTTGGAATTATATTGGGTGTTTTCGCTGGTGATACCGTTTTAGTTTGTTCCGAACTGTGCTTTTAGTATTCTCTTGTGAACCATGATTTGGGAATTCCTGTGGAATTCTTGGGGGTTTATTCATTCTGGTTGGGAATTTGTTTTAGCAGATGACTTATGGATCTTGCCGGAGTGATCTATTTGATTGTTCAATTTAGAATTTGAAATTTCTAGATTTCTTGGGGGAAATGGATACTTTTACACAACTCTTGTTCTTTATGTTAGCGGTTGTCTTACTTATTTGTGAGCATATATTTCAACCTGCAATACTTTATGCGGAACTCGAAATTTACAGCCTGTGATGCCATGTTCCGGGTAAAAAGAAAAAGGGTGAATGTCCACCTTCTTTAATTTTACTTTTGGATACTTGTGTTACTCTTTAGATTCCAAATCATACAAATGAAATATAATGTCTTATACTCTACATGTACATTTTGTACATCCATTAATGAATACCGTTGGTTGGTCATGATAGTAAAAACCACCTTAGTAGCAAGTTTAAACTGTATGGTTCCAACTACAATGCATCAACAGTTGAACATTAGCATTCTTTTCCCTGTGCTGCTGTTGTTTCTACTAATTTATATTACCTCTGCATTCTATAATTACTCCTGCTTTCATGATGCTACTTCAGTTATTGTTCCATGTTTTGCTTACACGTGAATGTATTCGCCACATAATTTGAATATTAGATAGGATTCCAAAGTTGAGTGAATATATACATATATCCCGCTGCGTCATTTTATATTGACCTTAGGAAATCTGTAAACTTGTATCTTAAAAAGTGATAATTTCTCATTGATGTTTTTAATTCAATTGGCTTATTTTTATTATGATGTGCAGGACATATTCAAAAACGGCATTAGTAAGCAATTCTGAACTAGGACGTGATTATAGTTTCTGACTTGTGGCTGGGGGCATATGAGTGATGATGTAGTACAATGCTATCCACTGTATAACTTAGTCCTCCAAGGATAGAAGAGCCTTGGATTTGGGTACGACTTAGAGCGGAGAAGTTTAATGAGAGAGAAAATTTCGAACGGGGCTACTAATAAGATGCCATGTTCCAAAACAGGAAAAGGGTCATGGTTTCTGGACACTCAGAAAGTTGAGAGTCCCATTGTTCAGCAAGTACTCGATCTACATTGCGAGTTTAGACAGAATGCAAGTACTGGACATGCCCAAACCAGGTCGTTGGAGAATAACGGAAAGCCATTCCATGGGAGTAAGGTGTGCAATGATGATGAGCTAGTTAGGCACATGTCAAATTTACCCAGTTTTCTTCAAAAAGTTGAGAGAGAAAAAAGTGTCCAAGAAAAGGCATTAAATTTTGGAGTTCTTGACTGGAAGCAGTTGGAAAAATGGAAGTACAACGAGCGTGTGCCCACAAAAGCTTACCATAAAGCATCTTCATATAGCAGAGGTTATGTTTGTATGGCAACTGGACCTTCTAAAGTGGGTCCCTGTCTGAAAAAGCAATACTCCTCAAATGGTTCGAATCCCAGTGTAGTATCTATGGGAAAACATCCCATTCCATATTCTCGTTTTAGTTCACCTCATGAAAAGCCTTCCACAGCACACATTTCGTCCTCTTGTTCTACCAAAAAAGTGAGAAATGAAACTCACCTGAGAAAAGAAAAATTCTGTGAGGGCGGAAAAACTGAAACGAGTGATCAAGACTATCAAGCTACCCAGAGTGGCTGTGTTGATAGGCATCAAAATTGTCATCAGAGAGTTGAGAACAACCATATAAGTTGTTCTGAAACAACTGTGATCGACTGCCCGAGGAAGGATACAAAGAAAAAAAATGCACCACGTATGAAAGCTCTGTCCGTAGAGCTGGAACACAAGTTGTCACTGCCTAAAAATGATACGGTCAATGGTGAGGTTAAAAAGAGTGAAATGAATCCTCAATATGTCCATGTAGAACCTCTGCCACATGATGTGCACATAATGCCGAGCATCTGCGCCCTTCCTGTTAATTCAGAGGTTCATTCCGAGTCTTCGATGGAGCCACATAACATGGTAACTTTTCTGGCCAATGAAGTAGATATATACAAAGGTACATGCCCAGAGCTTAATCCTGTTGCGTCTGTACTTTCTGAAGGCCTAGATATATACAAAGGTACATGCCCTGAGCTGAATCCTGTTGCCTCTGTACCTTCTGAAGGCCGGTGCATGATCTCACATGAAAAAACTACAAGGCCTACATTTTCAATTAAAGCACCTAGGAGATCTGTAGCTGACACTGCAGAGAAGCCTGCTGTGAAAGGTAGACGCCCATCTCCTACTCGTTGGTTCAGTTTTGGTTTTGGAAAGATGAACAAGGAAATTTCCACGGTTCCACAATTGACTTCTACATATACTGCCGCCAAGTCTGGCCTAGTAACAGAGAGTTCTTCTGGTATGAACAAATTTGGTCCAGACAAAGCAAATAGGGGTAGGTCAAGCCCATTAAGGAGGTTGCTAGAACCATTGATAAAGTATAAAGGATCTCAATCCACCAAGATTGTTCAGCCACCTTTTGGACCTTTATATTCTGGGACTTCTGGAACCCCAGAGACCATGGAACCATCTCAAGGTAGAGAGTACGAGGGAGTAACCGGTAAGGTTCTTCTGCAGCTTACATTGAAGAACGAGCTTCCTTTCTTTAAACTTCTGGTTGAAAATAGCAGCAGCCACATGCTAGCGGCTGTTGTGAAGCGTCTACCATCGAACAGCAGAAATGATCACTGCATGATATATGCATTCTACTCTGTTCATGAGCCGAGGAAAAAGAGCGTGACCTGGACTCAGGGATCGCAAAATAAAATCTGTGGCCTTGACTACAAGATTGTTGGCCAGATGAAAATTTCAAGTTTTTATATTCCAAAATTACATGCTAAGGAGTCCAGTCATTGGGCCATTAGAGAATGTGTCTTGTATGGTGTTGATCGAGAGGAGGACAAACAAGCACCTGAACTTGCATCTGGCACAGAGATTGCAGCTGTTGTCTTGAAAAGCTCTTGTCAGAATCTTAATGATGGGATGTTAGATGATGACCAAAAACCATATCGAGAAAAGGGGCTTCCACAGTGTGTATTGGGAGCTACATTTGACGTGGGAGAAGATGAAAACTCTATCAGCACGGCAGTAATCCTTCCTGGCAGTGCCCACGGTAACCCAAGTAAAGGTGCACCTTCATCATTAATTAACCGGTGGAGATCTGGTGGATCATGTGATTGTGGAGGGTGGGATGTTGGTTGCAGGATACGGGTTCTCACCGGCAATGGCAAAAGTGACATTATTAGTAAAAAATCAAGGTCTAGCTCTGCCATTGGTCACATCAATCTTTTTGTCCAGGTAGTGTTTTTAATGGTTCATGTTGCTATAACCTCTTTTACTCAAAATCATTAGTCATAATTACTGGGTCTATGCAATTACAGGATGCTGAAAGAAAGAGCAAGCCTGTTCTGAACTTGGAATCATTCGACAATGGATACTACTCGCTTGATTTGGATCCATCAATTCCCTTCTTAGAGGCATTTGCAACATGTGTAGCATTTATAACTAGTCAGAAATTTTCTGAAATTTTAGATAACCGTAGCCAGGAAAAAGTTCTAGAGGACGTTACTGGAAAGAATGAGTTGAAAACTGCTACCACATTCCAAGGGCAAATCCCAGCAAAATATGTCTCATGCCCACCCCCTTCTCCAGTCGGAAGGATTTGAATGCTGAAGTAAGCTGCAGTCATCTAGATATTTGTGTTACGAGCAACTTTAGCCATGTCAATCTCTCAAAGAGAGCATATATTTTGCTGAAACTCAAATCAAAACCACGGGTAGGGGTTTGTGTTTTGATATCAACGTAACAAATAATTGTAGGAAATCTAACATAGGAGAACTCGTACAAGGCTTTCCTCTTATCTTAGATCATGTCCTTATTCCTTTAGTATGCTACTTGATGTATTAAAAGATATGCGACTCAATGATTTGGAAGGTCAAACAAAACTTGTCTCTTTTGATAGAAATAACTGTGATGACCATCTTGTTAACCCATCGATAGGTCCATGTGCCGGCACATATGAGGCCATTACAATGCAGTTATGGAATTTTTGTATTATGAAACTTAAAACATGGTTTGTTATGTAGATAATGGCCCTTGTCTTTTGAGTTCATTTCCTATTTTAGGATTGCCATAATTCGTGTTTCATATTTAAACACCTCATTAATATGAATAAAATGAGAACATTTATTTTTCTAATAGTTCTTTTAATCTACCTGCATACATATAGAAGCGGAATCATACTGACGGAGACAGTATTTAGGTAAAATCGAAACTTTATGTGGTCCATGCATCGGTGGCAGGGAAGGAGGGATTGAGAAAATCCTGTGCATGCAAGAGTGTGACGACAGTTGAAAAATGACCAATCCAAGAGTTTGCAATTAATGTTGCTGTCCTTATTTCTTTGTTATGGGTAGAATTCAGAGTTGTTATTATACATTAGCATATGGGAAAAACAAATAATTTCCATAAAATCTCGTTGTTGGAGTATTGACATATCATTCAAGGGTGAAATTCAGCCACGTGGCATAGAAAAGTCTAATTAAATATCGATGATCATGAAATCACCTGAAATATCTTTGATTTTGTATTGATACAAATATGTCAGTGATGAAGTTGACTTGCCAAAACGAGAGGGGACCCAATTGTGATAACAAAGAATGGTCCTGCCCCTTGAAACCATCACCAAAATGCCACCTCTCTATCAATACACACATTAATAAAGACAAGAGACATTCCGTTATATAATAAAATGCTCAGCATTGTGCCTAATATATGTTATTCTATATAAATCTAAAAGATTATGAATTTATTTTATAATTGTTTAAATTTAGCTTTACCTTTGGAAAGTAATGTGTGTGGACAGTTAGAGAGTCGATTCGTCCATACTAAAAATCCAAATCAATAATTTTTAAAATAGAAGTTATAAGTTCTTCCTCATGCAAAAATATTTCTTTGAAAATAAAACAAGGTCCTTTGGTGGGGCCCACCATGGTCTCAAGTTTCAACTGTCCCTCCGTGTTCAACTCCCATTTAAATAGACGTTAGACGGAAATCCTAAACTAACCCACTTTTTCTAAATTTTTATGTGAAAACAAAAGGAAAGTTTTGAGAATTTTTTTGGTGAGATAATCAAGGAAAGGGAGCAGCCCGCATCCCCACGCTTGATTGAGCGAGAGAGGTTACCTTCTCTGGAGGTGAAAGATTTTTAATCTTAATTGTCCTCTTTAATTTCGAATAATGTTGGCGTTCATGATCTTTAAAGATAATTGATTCGGCAACTGGTCTTTTCAGTTTACTGGATCTTTGAGCCGGAATTCGTTGGTTTCGTGGCGGATTCTTCATATAAGTTATATCGTGAATTTCGAGGAGTGCTCTTTCTCTTCTGGCAACAGGATCATGGATGTTGATTAATATGGCAGTTTGGTTATTGGCTGTAAAATCCGTAGGATGTCGTTTTACCTTGGTCGCGAGGCTTCAAAGGTTCACCATTCTCCACTCTTCCTCAACTGCTATTGTTTTCTTTTCTTTTTTGCTAGCCGGTGTTATTTATTTTTTGGGAGTACTTTTCTTGATGCTTTTTCGTTCTTTCTTTCTCTCTTTTTGTTTCCTGCTCTGTTTCTTGGTGACGAGAAGTTCTGGAAGAGATTTTGCGCGGAGACGACAACAGAAATCAATCTTCTCGCTGAAAATTGGAAGTACATTTTAGGGGGTCTCATCTGTCAGGTACACCACATATATCTGTACATTCATTGCTTGATCAATCTCTTCTTGCTTGCCGTATCTGGTGTTACTGCCAGAGCGATTTCTTGGACAAGTAATACATGGAATCTGAAAATTATGTGCAAAAAACAACCGGAAAGAAATCCCATGTACTAGCAATATCACCTGTTGTTTTTCAATATTATTTTTAAGTTGAAGATATGAGACTGGATTTACTGTATCGGGGATAAAATCGGGGATAAAACGAAGCCATAACTTTGTTTTCATATTTTTTCTTGGCTTGATTTGAATCGATTAATGGCTAAGTGGTTTGCCGTCGTAACGGATTTGTTAAGAGCGTCTCAATAGTTTGAAAGTTTCAGGAACTTGGTATCTTAAATTTGCTGGGAAAGATGAAGGTCATTCAGTATCTGCATTGGAGCTAATTTACCAGTAGTCGTTCCAGTTTGTTGAATGACTAGTTTTGTATCTTGATGGTAATTGTCATTCGGAATGTGTAAAGTAAGTTAAAAATAGTTGGCATAAATAAGAGCTAGCTGTCCCTTGGTATACTTGTAAACTTTAATGGTTTTTTCAACACTTTTAAATAGCGTGCAGTAATTTGGACTGATGCTTCTATTATGATTGTGCAAAAAAGGAAAAAGGATCTTTCTTAAAATTTTCTTAAACATGCCTTCAATTGTTGATACACGTGTCTCTGACTAGCGTAACGAATCTCTGTTTTTCCAAGAACTTGTACTTCAAACTCCAGCATCACTTTTTCATGGAATGGGGAGAAACATTTGGGAATGAATATGTAGGGAGAACTTATTGTGGTTGATGCTTCAAATGTTTCTATTTACGGAAAGATTGTATCGATTTCCAGCGTATTCTTTTCTTTTATAGTTATTGATTTTATACAATATCAGATGAATGTTGTGATTGCCTTGTTATAGCTTGCTTATTCTCATTGAATTTCATGCATCTTGATTTATGTCTCTAATATCTATGTTCAATAGTACATTCATGGATTGGCTGCCCGAGGAGTTCACTATTTCCATCGCCCAGGACCAATACTTCAGGATGTTGGCTTCTTCCTTCTTCCGGTTTGTTCAAATAATCTCTTTACTTCATTCCTCAAGTCACAAGTGAGCTGGCCCGTCAAATCTGGAATTTTTTCTTATGCTGTAAACTTGATCTTGTGCGGCAGGAACTTGGGGAAGACAAAGCTTACATTAGTGAAACTGTATTTACCTTCATTTTTCTATCTTTTGTCTTGGTAAGTTTCCATTTTATTCCTTTCATCATTTGAAATTATAGATCGAAGGGGTTGAAAATGCTTTCATGTTTGTTGTGGCTATTCATGCAGTGGACTTTCCATCCGTTCATTTTGAAGAGCAAGAAGATTTACACGGTCCTGTTATGGTGCAGGGTGTTTGCGTTTTTAGTTGTAAAGCCAAGTCGACCTACCTTTTAAATTTCTTCTCCTGGTGGATGGAAAATTATTTACTCTGGATAATTTTTGGATTAATTTCTGTTTTCTACTTGCTGCAGGCTTGTCAAATTCTTCGTATCATTACTTTCTATTCTACCCAACTGCCTGGTCCAAACTATCATTGTCGTGAGGTAAAATTGGTAGCATGTTGCCCCTTAAATTCTAAGATTTATGGTCTCTATTCTATTCTAAGTGAGCTTTAATCTTGATATTGGTAAAGTTGTACTAAATGATTCAGGGATCGAAGCTTGCAAGGTTGCCTCGTCCTGACAACATTTTAGAAGTTCTGTTAATAGGTGACAAATGGAAAACATCTTCAAGATCTGCTCTTTTACTTGCATTTTTTTTCACTTGTCCTTTCCTATCTTTTTTGGTTCTGCAGTTCCTCGGGGAGTTCTTTATGGCTGCGGCGATTTGATATTTTCATCTCACATGATATTCTCTCTCGTCTTTGTACGAACATATCATAAGTATGGCACTCGGAGGTAATAATACCGTGGTTATCCATGTCATATGAATTTGAAGATACTCGATATGTGATACAGACACGAGAGCTAACCGCGGTTTCATCCGTCCACAGTTTCTTTAGTTGTGACATATATCTTGGAATCCTGTGCCAGGTTAGTGAAGCAACTTGCATGGCTAACTGTTGTGGTTCAGAGTTTGTTGATTATCGCATCGCGTAAACACTACACAGTTGATGTCGTCGTGGCATGGTAACCTCTAGTATTTGTCTACGTTGCTTTTACAGTTAGAGTTAACAATGGTCTAGTTGATTTACATACTTGATTTTGTTGCAGGTATACTGTGAATTTGGTTGTATTCTTTCTCGACAAAAAATTGCCAGGTTTGATTTTGATATTGCTTCCCTGCCTGTTGTGCAGGATGTTTGAATTTGAAGCTCAGCTTTTTTCAATTTGTGCAGAACTGCTCGATCGCTCCAGTGGAGGAACATCGCTGTTGCTTCCCTTAACCAAGGATAAGGAAGAGACTCACAAGCTCTTGAATGGAAATTTTGGAGATGCTGCTGACTGGGTATGTAACATTAACAACACCACCACCCCACACCCCCCATCTGTTATTAAGTAATCCAATTTTCTGGACAAAAACACAAGTTTTATGCCAACAGTTTCACCGAGTCATCAAAGTTGTTTCATTTTTGTTTTTTAGAAGCCAAGAACTCAGATTATGATGGAGGGAGGACATGTGGAAACAGTAAATAACAGTGCATAGATAACCAAAAGACGGGTCGATGCGAGTGTCTGGAACTGATAACTGGATTTCCAGCAATTCGTCATCACTGGTAAAATTTAACTGTAATTTAGAGGGTAGACTGTAGAGTCTGTTCAGGGCTAATGGAATTTAAATTTTGTACTGGAATTTCCATATCTTCAGTCATTTATTTTCAAATCCCAAGTTATTTTATTCTTTTTCATTATCAATGCAAATAAAATGCACCAGAATTGAATGAAATGATAGACTAGCAGATTTTATGAAATGGATGTGAGAAATTCTGTTGTTTCTTTAGGCTACAAAACATTGTGGGCTGCTCATGCTGTTCTGTTCAATGCTTTTGTCCATGCAACTGGCCAATTTAGCTCAGTTGAATAAAAAACTATTCAAATTTGATTGGGGTATTTTGTTTGGCTTTTCGTTGCAATTTTTTGGGTCCTCCGGAATCAATTTGGCTGGTCCTGGTCCTGGTCCAGGTCAGGTGAACCCTGGCCCATATCGATTGATTATCTTAATTCGGTTTCAAAAGGTTGAACGATAACCAAAGGCTCCTTAAGATTAAGGCACAAAAGTAGCGTTAGTTATGTTCTTCTAAGAAAATATTTTATTCTATCTATTTTGCGTGCTTTAATGTTTTATACATCCATATTAATTAATGATTAATATTTCTTACATTTCTTATTATGCACTTATTTTTAGAACCATACGTGGTATTGAATAATTGTATGTGCTAAGTACCGGTGACACCATTAATGTCGTAGTAACCTTCATAAATGTAATCAACTTTGTATTTTTTTTTTTGTTTTTTGAAAACAGCTGACTCGCCAGGTGATACACAAACAAAGAATATGAAACATTTTTTTATATCTAGAAGTTTTTATATCTACCAAGAAATAAACGACCCTTATCTAATTAATGAATATTTTAGTAGTTTAAGGTTAAACAACTTTTAACGAACACAAACATACAAACACCAAAATCCAAAAATATTCTTTTTCGGGCGACCTCTTGAGACCAAGGAACTCAATATTTCTTAACATTATATACAAGTTTCTTGTACTTTTGTCTAAGGAATTAATCACAAAACTTTCGAATGCTGACATGAAAACAGACACGTTGGAAAAAAATTCGATGTCACGATATCAATTTTCCGAGGTCACGTCATATTTTTTGACTTTATTGGAGATCAAAATTGGGTGCAACTAATGAACTGAAATCGCAAATGATAAAAGTAAAAATGTACAATTTATGAAGAAAAATGGAAATTTCATATGCTATGAATTAAAGAAATAAAAAAAAAAGTAGGTGCAAACGTTGGACTAGACGACAACCCATTTTAATCTGATTAATTGTCAAGCAAATCTTCTTCCTATTCTTCCTTTTTTTGTTTAAATTTTTTACAGGTGGTTGACAAGATAAGAAAGGAGGACGTGCGATTGGCTGGAAGGTGATTATTGATCATCTTTAAACTATAATTCAACTTCCCTGAAGTTTTTAAACTAACTCATACTGCTATATTTCTGGTTTGAACAAGTCTTGCTTTAGTAATATGATAGACATAAAGGGCAACAAAAACATTCTAGATTATTGGACAATATAAGATTAATTTCAATAAATTGGCTTTCTCAATCTAATAATCACCTTCAAATTCGCTCCTTCAACCTGATCATTTGAAACTCAAGCATTTCAAATATGTTTATTTAATCCATCAGAAGACAATATTAAGCTTACAAAGATCATCGGATATAACAACTTGTCGATCCAAGAAAGAGTTTAAAGGTGAAATATAACAAGTAACATAGACTTCGTTTGGACACGTTTTATAAAAATTTTAAAGTAAAAAAAATTAAAGTATGTGTTTGGACAAGATTTTATAAAATGTTTTTGAATTTTTTTTTAAAAAAAACTAGTTTTAAAGTACACTTTTTGAAGAACAAGTGAAAGATGTTTTATAATGTTTTTAGAATACAAATATGGGTAAATTTATGCGAATGGTCAATTAAATTTTTTTTAGATTAATCATTCAAATGCTATTTTAATACTATTTCTAAATTAGAAATCATTTTCTAAAATAATAATTCTAATATTTTTTAATTTCAAAATATTTTTATAAAATAATTTTCCAAACACATACTTACCTTTAGAAGAACTTCCAAAACGTTTTACAAGAATTTTTTTAAAAACACTTTTATAAAAATATTTTTATAAAACGTGTCCAAACGGAGCTATATATACTTATAGCATATATGTACATGTGTGTGTATATATCATACACAGAGTCACAAATATATGGACAAGGCAGTTTACTTTGTCTTCACAGGTAATAATATATAAACAATATTATGTTGAAGATGCTGATTGATATGCACATAACTTTCTTTATTTCATCAATCAAGAAACAAGTATATGAATATTGATAATACTACACTGTAACTCGTATATGTATTAAAATTAATAGAAACAAATATCTAGAGTTTCTACAGAGGTAGCATTACGATTCTTTTCATATAAAGAAATTTCTAAAAAAATATGTGGTTTGGACTTTAACTAAAAAAAATATGAACAAACTAATTAGTCCACATTTTCTACCGATTTTTAATAAAATAAATGAATTATTTTTAAAAACATGCAAAAGAAATAAAAATAAGCTAAATTTAGTTGACAACAGGAACCGTTGAACTTCAAAAATTGAGTCACCTGCTCCGATCCTCTTAGAATTGTCAAAACATAGTTGTCTGAGAAACGTGGGCAAAGATTTTCAAACTAAATATTTGATGGCCAACTCCAAACAGTTAGGTAACGAGATTTTCCTCTTATTTATTGGGAGTATACTTTCACGCAATCGCAGGAATTTATATATATTAATTATATTTTATTTGCAGGAAGCGCATGTATAAATATACTCCATAAGCAAACCGATTTAATGTACAACACAACATTAAACATCTTCCATATAAACAAACTCTCCAAAAAGGGAGTGCTTGTCTTGTGGGAAACGAATAAATATTAATGGCGAATCATCTTCTTCGCTTGTTTGCATGCGCTTTGGCTTTATTATTGGCAGCTTACTCGTCTTCTTCATTTGCTTCAGCTGCCATTGTCGAACATTCTTTTCATGTAAACTTTCCTCATCACCTTACTTTGCTAGCTTGATACATAGCTGCAGTTTTATTAGACTCAGAAATCTCATGATTTCGATGGTTAACTCTACATGCAGAAACTTATTTTTAATCTTCTGCATGTGTACTATGCTTTCTGCAAACACAGAGGCACACACATACACATAACATTGGTGTGCATGCGCTTTGGCTTTATTGGCAGCTTATTCGTCTTCTTCATTTGCTTCAGCTGCCACTGTCGAACATTCTTTTCGTGTAAACTTTCTTAATTACCTTACTCTGCTAGCTTGATACATAGCTGCAGTTTTATTAGATTCAGAATTCTCATGATTTTGATGGTTAACTCTACTTGCAGAAACTTATTTTTAATCTTCTGCATGTATACTATGCTTTCTGCAAACACACACACACACACTCATTGCTTTTGTGTACTTCTTCTATTTCATACACACAATATTGGTGTGCATGGAGCCAATTGAGTAAAGAATTCCGCTTGATATTTGATTTAGCAATTATCCTACCGCTTGATATCTTTCGTCATACGCATAGTAATAAGATTTTTCATTCCATATATGTGAATATGGTGGTGGAGAGAGGGTTAATCAGTATATAGAGTAGTCTAGCTATAGTATATTTGTATAAATTTGCAATATCACGTGATAATTTTAAAAAAAGATTTTACCCTTTCTGCCTAAAAAGCTGGGTTCACTGCATATATTCCTTGTAACCCCACGATTGTTCTTGTGCAACTCAGTTGATTAATTTTATCATATGTCACATCTTTACCAATGCCAACCTACTCATCCCACCATCGATCCGATACGGAAGAAGATGGTTCAAAACTAATGGATATTTCCCGATTTTGATTCTAACTTTTACTTACGTAAACGCATGCGCAGGTGCAAAATTTAACCATCAATCGACTCTGCAGAAACCAAGTGATCACTGCAGTAAACGGCAGCCTTCCGGGACCGACCCTCAGAGTGCAAGAGGGTGACACTCTGATAGTCCATGTTTCTAATGATTCGCCATATAACTTATCCATTCATTGGTATATATTAGCACCAAAATAGTATTACATATCACTAGTAAACCACAAAATATAAAATTAGTAATTGGTATTAATTCATATGATGTGCAGGCATGGGATATTCCAGTTGCTTAGCGGCTGGGCCGATGGACCCGAATTCGCCACCCAATGCCCAATCCGGCCTGGCGAAAGTTACACCTACAGGTTCACCATCACAGGTCAAGAGGGTACCCTATGGTGGCACGCTCATGTTCAATGGCTTCGAGCTACCGTCTATGGTGCACTGATCATCCGGCCTAGATCCGGTCGATCATATCCATTCCCAAAGCCACACAGGGAAATCCCGATAGTTCTTGGTGAGTCTAGAGTTGCTGTGTGAAACTACTGGCATGGGGGAAACATTCAAACTCAATTTTAAATATATATATATATATATATATATATATATAAAAAAACACATTTTACAATCTCTCTCCGAATCTTTCTGATGCCTACACTATAAATGGCCAGCCCGGCGATCTTTATCCATGTTCATCCAACCGTAAGTGTTACACACACAAAGATATATGTTAGCACAAATTTGCCTCTTCATTATTAGTGAATACAAATTTAATGTGCTATGATTATCTTTGTAACTATCTAAAAAAATTGTAGACACCTTTAAGTTACAAGTGGAGCAAGGAAAAAGATATCTCCTCCGAATAATCAATGCTGCACTCAATAACCAACTGTTCTTCAAGATCGCCAACCACAAGATGGAAGTCGTGGCCATTGATGCCTCGTACACGAACCCCTACAAAACCGACGTGGTCGTGCTAGCACCAGGACAAACCACGGATGTCTTATTAACCGCTGACCAGATTTCCGGACGATACTACATGGCGGCTAACCCTTACGCTAGTGCCGCCGGGGTTCCCTTCGCCAACACCACCACAACCGGAATCATAGAGTACAAAGGATCCACACTGTCCAGACCTATCATGCCTAGTCTTCCTGCATTTAACGACACACCCACGGCCCACAAGTTCTTCACCAACCTAACAGCGCTTGTTACAGGGCCTTTTTGGAACCCGGTCCCAAGAGATATAGACGAACACATGTTCATAGCATTTGGGTTGGGCCTATCCGCTTGTGGGGCCCCTGGTAACACCTCGTGCCCGGGCCCGTTGGGCCAAAGGCTGGCCGCAAGCATGAACAATGCATCCTTCCAGTTCCCCAACAAGCTGTCATTGCTCGAGGCATTTTTCAGAAACGTCGGGGGCATCTACACCACCGATTTTCCCGATAATCCGCCGGTGCGGTTCGACTACACCAACTCGAATAACAGCCTGAATCGTGCCCTCGTAATGACCACGAAATCGACCAAGGTCAAGAAACTGAAATACAACGCGACCGTGGAGATTGTGCTGCAAAATACTGCCTTGATCACGATTGAGAATCACCCCATCCACCTACACGGATTCAACTTCTTTGTCCTGGCTCAAGGATTCGGGAACTTCAACCGGACAATCGATAGAAAAACGTTCAATCTCGTCAATCCACAAGAGCGCAACACCATCGCGGTTCCGGTTGGAGGATGGGCTGTGATCAGGTTCCGAGCTAATAATCCAGGTGTTTGGTTGATGCATTGTCACTTGGATGTACACTTGCCTTGGGGCTTAGCCACAGCTTTTGTGGTCGAAAATGGGCCGACGCATTGGACCACACTTCCCCCGCCACCACCAGATTTTCCTCGATGCTAAATAACTCACTCGGGGGGACATTCATCATTTTTGCATTTACTACTTTATATTCTAGCTTGTTATTGTGTTGGGTGCAATTTAATTATTATTATTATTACATTGTTTTTGTCCTTGAATAATTAGTTTGTAGCAGCCGTATACCTTCCATATGTTGTTCACGGTTTATATATGATTTTTTCCCAAGTCAATTTGATGATTCTTGCAAAAGTGAGATTGTGATTTGCTGAATGAAATGGAACCATACACAAGGATATACGAATTCATAACCAAGTACTTCATTTATTGATTTCTTTTTCCTAAATTTTTTTGAAATTCATCAAATTAAACTCCAACACCATATTTATTCTTGTTAAACTAAATTGAACGCCACTAAAATAATATGTAGAAACTCGAATCCTAATCAAGCTGAACCTTTTTTTACTGTAAGTCTGTAATGTGATTCGAAAATACGAGCTTGACACCACCATTGGATCAAATATGCACTTTAAGATCAATTACAACGGCGCAGGAGCAATGGAGCCAGCAACGGCGGCGTCACCGTTGCTCAGAATCCCATACATTCCGCGGTGGAGGCTTCTCTTCTGCTTCGCACACATCTCAGGTAAGAATACGCCTGCCAGTTAAAAACCATAAAACTAAAATGAATAATCAGCATTTCGTTCTAATTAAATTGAATGTTGATTACCTTCGCCTGCGGCGAGATTGTAATACAGGTCGACGATATTTGGGCAATTATCGTAACACTCCGGTGAGCAGAGGCTAGAGGGGAATCCCAGGTTCAGGAAGGCGTCAGAGGATATTCCGACGGATTCCCTGTCAAGTCCACACGCATCTACGCACTGATCGTTCTCTATGTAGCCAGATAGTTTTTCGGCCACTACTTCCGATGTCTTGCATGTGTATCTCTTGCTACTTGCTCCGTCGATGTAGGTTTCCAGCACACATCTCTTCCCCGAAGATGCGATCGACAGGGCGCACAGTTCCGTAGGCAAGTCCTCGCAAATCAACTCAGCTGCAAGCAACTCATTTACACTAAATTAGGTTCAAATAACGAGTTTATCTGAAATTAGTCACTGATGTATTTTGAATAAGGAAGCTTATTTTATTCGCAAGTATATATACTTTTATTTTTGTGTGCCCTGGTGATTATGGAACTAACTGAAGTAGGAAGAAAAGGGGAGGGAAACGATCATAAGGCTCAGTAAACATATACCTATTATCCCATGGTGGAACAGAGAGCAAGCCAAGAAGAGAGCCATTGGCAACTTCAATGAGGAATGCATGGTTTTATTTGACGATGATTTGTCTGATTGGGTTTTGGTGTTGGAATTTGTTCTAATTTTCTTGCTAAAAAGGATCAAGAAAATTCTTTATATATGGATGTTCAATGCATTCAGAATAGCCTCTGTATATATAAGGTGGTGATGTATAAGCGCACATATATGGACATTTTTCATTTGGGGAAGGCGGAGAGTCATCGGACCTTAACGTTGGCCTTTGATTTTGAATTTCCTTCTTCTTCTTTGTTTATTATATTATTACTGTTTATATATGGGGTTCAGCAAATCAACACTTGATCACAGATTTACATACTTGTGTGACTGTCGAAATTACCGACATAATGTTGGCCTTTGATTTTGAATTTCCTTCTCTTTTTTGTTTATTATATTATTACTCCTTACATATGAAATTTTGTTATTTTCAATATTTTTATTACCATAACAATGTTTTGAAAAAATAAAACAATTTGCTAGGAATTTTTTATTACAAATGACAAATTTCAAAATTCGTAATATACTTATTTACTTTTTCGCAGCTAACAAAAACCACTAGCCTTTTTACAGCCAATAGGTATTTTAAGCACATCATAATCAAGGACTCGTTAAAACGTTGGTTCAGCAAATCAACACTTGATCACCGATTTACATACTTGTGTGACTGCCGAAATTACCGACTTAATGTTGGTCTTTGATGTTGAATTTCCTTCTCCTTTTTTGTTTATTATATTATTACTGCTTACATATGGAATTTTGTTATTTTCAATATTTTTATTGCCATAACAATGTTTTGAAAAAATAAAACAATTTGTAAAAAATTTTATTACAAATGACAAAAATTTCAAATTTTGTAATATACTTATTTATTTTTTCGCAACTAACAAAAATCACTAACCTTTTTACAGCCAATAGGTATTTTAAGCACATCATAATCAAGGACTCGTTAAAACGTTGGTTCAACAAATCAACACTTGATCACCGATTTACATACTTGTGCGACTGCCGAAATTACCGACTCAATGTTGGCCTTTGATTTTGAATTTCCTTCTCCTTTTTTGTTTATTATATTATTACTGCTTACGTATGGAATTTTGTTATTTTCAATATTTTTATTGACATAACAATGTTTTGAAAAACTAAAACAAGTTGCTAGGAAAATTGTATTACATATGACAAAAATTTCAAATTTCGTAATATATTTATTTATATTTTCGCAGCTAACAAAAACCACTAACTTTTTACAGTCAATAGGTATTTTAAGCATATCATAATCAGGGACTCGTTAAAACGTTGGTTCAGCAAATCAACACTTGATCAACGATTTACATACTTGTGTGACTGCCGAAATTATCGACTTAATGTTGGCCTTTGATTTTGAATTTCCTTCTCCTTTTTTGTTTATTATATTATTACTGCTTACGTATGGAATTTTGTTATTTTCAATATTTTTATTGACATAACAATGTTTTGAAAAACTAAAACAAGTTGCTAGGAAAATTGTATTACATATGACAAAAATTTCAAATTTCGTAATATATTTATTTATATTTTCGCAGCTAACAAAAACCACTAACTTTTTACAGTCAATAGGTATTTTAAGCATATCATAATCAGGGACTCGTTAAAACGTTGGTTCAGCAAATCAACACTTGATCAACGATTTACATACTTGTGTGACTGCCGAAATTATCGACTTAATGTTGGCCTTTGATTTTGAATTTCCTTCTCCTTTTTTGTTTATTATATTATTACTGCTTACGTATGGAATTTTGTTATTTTCAATATTTTTATTGACATAACAATGTTTTGAAAAACTAAAACAAGTTGCTAGGAAAATTGTATTACATATGACAAAAATTTCAAATTTCGTAATATATTTATTTATATTTTCGCAGCTAACAAAAACCACTAACTTTTTACAGTCAATAGGTATTTTAAGCATATCATAATCAGGGACTCGTTAAAACGTTGGTTCAGCAAATCAACACTTGATCAACGATTTACATACTTGTGTGACTGCCGAAATTATCGACTTAATGTTGGCCTTTGATTTTGAATTTCCTTCTCCTTTTTTGTTTATTATATTATTACTGCTTACGTATGGAATTTTGTTATTTTCAATATTTTTATTGACATAACAATGTTTTGAAAAACTAAAACAAGTTGCTAGGAAAATTGTATTACATATGACAAAAATTTCAAATTTCGTAATATATTTATTTATATTTTCGCAGCTAACAAAAACCACTAACTTTTTACAGTCAATAGGTATTTTAAGCATATCATAATCAGGGACTCGTTAAAACGTTGGTTCAGCAAATCAACACTTGATCAACGATTTACATACTTGTGTGACTGCCGAAATTATCGACTTAATGTTGGCCTTTGATTTTGAATTTCCTTCTCCTTTTTTGTTTATTATATTATTACTGCTTACGTATGGAATTTTGTTATTTTCAATATTTTTATTGACATAACAATGTTTTGAAAAACTAAAACAAGTTGCTAGGAAAATTGTATTACATATGACAAAAATTTCAAATTTCGTAATATACTTATTTAATCGCAGCTAACAAAAACCACTAACCTTTTACAGCCAATAGGTATTTTAAGCACATCATAATCAGGGACTCATTAAAACGTTGGTTCAACAAATCAACACTTGATCACCGATTTACATACTTGTGTGACTGACGAAATTACCGACTTAATTGCAAGTCTCCCACACCAATCTTGTTGGTTTATGTAAAAATTTTATGATCGCTGAGATTTAAAGGAGAAAATGCACTAACTAATATCCCAATATATTTCTTAAAGTGGACACAAAATCAGGGCAGCGAACGTGAAATCCAATTGTCGCACAAGATCGACGACTAGGCTGCCGCTCGGGTTGATCATAATGGAGAAGAATTGGGATTTTGAAAGAAATAATAGTTTTTCAAATGATCATAAGACGTGCGTTCTCATCGTCACAAAAATGGAAAAATTTATTATAGTCACAGACTCTTTGACTGCCACTATTCCTTTCCTTTCTGCTAGATTTAATATGCAACGTGGCACTATACTAGTTTGTGTACCTATGTTCTAAAGAACACCTAAGTAGATTACTAGCTAATTTTCAGTATGTTTAAAATTTCCTCACCGAAGTAGTATTTTATGATTTCAGGCCAGTAAACTTCACGTAATATTTGATAAATCAAAACTATTGCATGGTTTAATTTTTTGAAAACATGTTTCTAGACATCGGCATCAAACTCTGTATTTGATATTTTCTGAAGAGAAATTTGCGGTGCACTTTTTGTGGGCGAGAATGAAAATAATAACAAATCTTACAATTATGAGTCTCAAAATTGATTGTTCGGATCAATATAATCATACAACTTGCTTCCTCTAATCAAACTCTCACTCGCCTCTACTATTCTAACAAAAGGGTGGGCAAAATCTATTTCATCGGACCAAGAAATATGTATTTACATGATCACCATTTCACCAGTGTTATGTTGTAACAAAAAATACGTTATCTTCTCCTAGTAGCTTTCAGACGGGTGTTTGATCCAGATCCTCACCCTTCATCTTCAGATAAGTGGTAGTGTTACACACACAATCCGGAAAAGGATTTGCATAGAAATTTTCTTGAACTCTTGGTAATCCTCCTGGTTGCCTAAGTTTTGGCCTTCCTACTCTGTTTGCATGTATTCTCTTTACTCTAACCACGAAATCCTCCCAGGATATACGGCCATTATCCAGAGAATTTATCAATCTAACAAGCTTCAACCTGAAAAATAAACAAAAGCCCACGAGGAAACATGTCATTTTGACAGGGAAAATCATCAAAAATGAGAACTAAAAATGAAAAGAACCTGTTGGGATTGATGGTCCTTCTGAATCCTTCAAACACCCTATGCCCCTGCACGGCCTTGGCCATATTCCCATCATACGTATAAGCGAACACGTCGCTTTCCACAGCTATAATGTAGTCCAATGCTGCTAAACGGTTCTGATATAGCTTAAAGGGCTCCAATTCCTCTTCAGTTGCGAGTGTGGAGTGTGTGAAAACGTTGGGATACTCTTTGCGAAAAGCATCCATACTATTTTCACCGTAAATTTCGCCTGCAACGATGTATATCCTTGTTGAAAAAGGATATCCCATAGCCTTCAGAAACAGTGCTGCTTCCCTCGGAGACAGGGGACACCCACCTTGTAGTCTCTTCAATCGGCTGTCGATTTCTTTCTCCTTCCAATGCTTCACGCTGTACCTCATTGCCCGCAATTCCTCAGCCTCCGCCTCAGTCAAGTTGTTGCTGCAGCCTGTAAATGCAAGCATGTCCTTCTCGTACCTGAAGAGACCAATATAACATTTATTTAATCTGAGTCCGAAAAAGGCGACCTGGATTCGAGGATAATGACCTTAAGTGAAGCGCAATGAACGGTTTTCCATTGTCTCTTAGCCTATCCACCAACTTCTTCCCGAGTTTCTCAATCTCCGGCGTGTAACGAAGAGCCTCATAATTTGCACGACACCTCAGCCTCTGTAGAGAGGGGGCGAGGCCATTATTTACCAATCTTGAGTCTGTATGCGTGAACTTTATAACCTTGCGTCTCTTTAGCAAACGACGCATCTCTGTTTTGTAGTAGCCACCCTGTGCAGAAACCATGAAAAAAAAAAAAGATACAGTTTAAGGCCAACAAGAACCAGATATATACGACGCGGTACTAGAATTTTACAGTACTGTTGTTTGTTCAAACACCTTGGACCAAGAAATGGGAGCTTTCGCAAAGGGCTTCACTTTTGCATACTTTGGTGGCAAAGCTTCAACTATCTCGATATCATCTCTTAATACTTGGATAAAATTTCTCCAGTCAAAGATATCCTTAAAGTCGCTGAAAAGATCAACATGTTTTTATCAATCATCTAGCGCAGATGTCACAAGGAGATGTTGCCTGTTGATGATGTTAGTCCATACCTAGGATCTGTCCAAAAGCTATTATGATCAAGTGAGGGAAGCACGAGAGTCGCATTCACCATCCTCGCTATCGTTACCATGTCGCATATCTGTTGTCAAAATTTTCAAAATCAAAGATTTCTTTAGTAAATAAGGAGATATGATTTGGAAACTTACTCCCATTCTCATTTGATTCAAACCCCCATTGGCATTAACTAGAATATAACCGTCAGTCGCATTACCCGTCCCTGAAAAGGATACAAACCATTCCATTACAAAACATATATCTGATCAAAGGGACGCGGAAGGATCGAAATTTAAAATCGACGTACTTATGCGATTCTTTGGTCGAAAAGTGCATTTGTAGTAGTTTTCACGGGTTGGCTTTCTCCATATTTCTGCCACCCGCTGCAAAGAATGCAAAACGAATAAAAGGAAAAGATCTTAGCTGGCTGATAAGTCTGTTTTCAGCTCATGTCTGAAACAACTGTACAACGGTAGATAATGGTGGTGTACGTCAAAGGAAGTTCATTAAAATTTTTTGAACTTTCTATTTCATGAAATATATTAATTACTCAAACCAAAAAAGGAATCTGTTCATAAAATATTTGAACTTCAGTTACATTTAATCGTGAGTATACATCCTCTAGTACTATATGAAAGTTGACGTTCTTTATCAACGAATTTCGGCGGTATCCTATCACATATATCGGAAAAGATTTAATGCCCAATGCAGCAGTGGTTAATCTTCGATTCTAGAAGTATATAAAGACTCACCGGGAATTCATATCTCAGCCGACTCCGTACAAGATCATGGGAAGAAGATTCTGAATCAGCCACCGCATTCTGGGCATGAATCAAATGGTAATCTTTCCTGTAAGTCTGAACGATCACATTCTCTTTCCCTCCCCACCTGACTTTTCCGACAAACGCGGCCACCCGACCTCCTCCGCCGCCCGTCAACGTAGGGTACTTGAGAAAGGCCGACACTGCCACGAGCATCAAAAGCATCCCAAGTACCTTCCGGACTATATGCTTTCTTGAAAATAAAGAAATGAAAGCACCCCATAAACTTAACAGGCACTTTTCGAGCCACAGGACACATTTTTCGGGAAGCCTCCTGCGTACCAACAAGTACCGAACAACCAGGTGGTGATGGTGTTGTTGGACGCCGCCGCCGCCGCCGTTATACTGACACAAGACTCCATCAATGTTGCTGCTGATAGACTTCAAATCCAACACTGTTCCTGTATCTTTATCCCCTTTGGAATGACCAAGAGAGATCTCCAGTTGACCAGAAATCTTCTCATCGTTGATCAACGGCTCCGCCACTCGCCGACGATGATGAGTGAAAATCTTGATGCTGCTGCCGCTTAACATTGCCAATTGTAGCCTAACAGAGAAAAAGGAAAGACGGGTCGATCAAGAAAATCACAGGGAGAGAGAACGAAACGTAGTTTCAGCAGCCATGAAAGGTGAGGGGAGGTTTCTTAACCGCTGTGTTTGTATAAATGTATGGAAAAAAGGAGTTTGGTTTTTGAAGGAGACCGAAGAAAGTTTAAAGATATAACAGATTCATGTGAGTCTTTCGATCATGTTACTTTTGGAATATATAGTTTGGGATCACTGATAAGATTTTTTCTTCATCTCTAATCTCTATATCCATGTTATCCAATTTTTAATTTAAATAGTTCTTAACTCTAAAATTTCCAGATTTTTGGGATTATTTATTTTTATATTGTTTTATCGTTTAATGTCAAAAATCATGATATGTGATATATAACGTGCTTGGCTATAATGATCTATCCCAGAAACATGTATACATATAATCGTGTATAGTATGCTATTGTAATTGATAGCAAATCAAATGCATTACTGATGTATTAAGTTTTTTTTTCTAGTGAAAAGTTTTTTTCTAATCGTTTTTTGCATGAGCATGACCGAAGCTTACTTTTAAAATAATAATAATAATAATAACGTACTCAAACTTAAAGCATAAAACTAGTAAAAATATTATATTACTACCAAGCAGTGGATCAAAATCGCGCGTGATGTGTAAAAGGACCAATATTAATGAAATTAATCAATAGATTAAGTTAAAATAGATAAAATTAACTTTTGAAATGGTAAATTATTGGAGAGAAGATTAAAAGAGATCCGTTAATAAAAGATAGAATGATAAAACCAATGTTAGCTTGATAAGATAAAGATTATTGTAGAAAACCCAACGTTATTTATCATGAACTTTTTTTTTTTATTCATGAACTTACTGTCGTATAGGGTATTTATATATTATATATAATAATAGCTCTGTTAAGGTTGGAGCTAAATGCTAATAGAGAAGCAATAGTGCCATATTATACTTTAGAATCTCTAAAAACGTTACTCAGCAATGTTATCATACACTCAATCTCCTATCAAATAGAATTAACTAGATCCCCAAAGATATATATGATAATTGCTCATTTTTTATCTATCGAATAAAAAAAAAATCATAAAAATTTGAATTGGGAATTTTTTTTTAATATTTTTCTTGTTTAATTTCAGTTTCCAGTAAAAGTAGGTTTGATGAGAGCCAAACATATATCCCGGCCATCCTCGGGTATGCTTTGTGGGCACACAGATATATGCAAGTTGACGCAATTGTTTCCATTTAGCCTCAAAACTAAGTGGCTGATGTTATCCCACAAAACGCCAATATTTTATATTTATTTATTTTTTTGAGCGAGTGAGATGATAAATATATTCGCGCATAACTAATTTTATTTATCTACAATTATATATATATATATTAATATATTTTGTACTGGCATCATCCCCTCACCAACCTGCTGATACGTTAGGTAACCTTGAAATTCAAGAATTCCAAAAATTATTTAAATAATAAGTACAGGCCTACACACCAAGTATTTTCCCATGTATATATTCCCATGTACTTGTACACAGTTGTTTATTTTGTCAGAAATATTCTAGGAATGTGACATCTGGGGATGCGTATCCTCGTAAACTTTGTGGATTCATCCAATAATTCACTAGATTTAAACATATATTATCATCATCATATATTATAGTTTTAACATAAACAGCCGTCCTCATGCCTGCAAATCAAAGAAAGTTGTTGTCTCCATATACACGGACGAGTTGGTAAGACCTGAGATATGGGAGTAACTTCCTCGATTTCACGGGTTCGATTATCGTGTGGAGCATATTCCCACTTAAATATTATGGGGATGCTCTGTGAATTAGCCCGTTATATGAGTCCTCTCCTCCTGGGCCCTGCCTACTCGTGCATATCCCTCGATTTATCATCTGTATGGGTCAAGAGTCTCTGACCTATACATGGGATTAGCCCATTAATGGATTAACTTTTCAAGAAAGAACGCCGTTGCTTGAAAAAACTGAGGACTAAACGTAACAAAATGTATGTGATATCAGGCTCTAAGTATTGACCTAGTTAACCCGATTACGTTTTTGTTGGGAGAGGGGTTATGAAATAAAATTCAAGAGACATAATCAGTATCGCAGAACTAGAGGGCCGTGATGGAGAATGTAGGAAAACTATAAGAATGTGTTTATTATTTTCTACCGTATTTCTCAACCTCCACCAAATATTTAGAGTTCAATATACATCATATGTGATATCTAGGCTTACTTTTGAAATATATATATATATATATGATATAAATGGATACAGATTGGGCACTAGGTGTGATCTTTTGTTGACTTGTGTAATAAAACCAATAAATGTCGCGACAATGATGCACGTTTTATCTTCTAAGCACCATCTGCAAAGTGTCAAATTATTACAGGCTCATCGAATATAACTATCTCTCATGTTACAGCTTTCGTTGTTTCATTTTCCGTAAAAGGGCATAGCTTTGACCGCTTGTTTCGTTTTGTCGGGGTGGAGACTTAATCATGGAGTGGTAGGCAGACAGCTCAAGGAAAGAAGAAGGCATCGTATTTCACTGAGCCGGCGAACAACGAAGTGTGTCCCTCTGCCAGTTTTGCCGATTGGGTTTAAAAATCTACTATCCCTTACTTAGATATGCCATTTTGGGATTAATGTCATAAATTTTGAAATAGGCTAAACAAAAAAAAGCCGATAGATTTTGGGATATAATAAAATAAGATGTGGTAGTAAAAATTAAAACTTTTTAATATGAGATGGGAAATTTAGAAATATATTTTATAAAATAATGAGAGATAAGATCATTTAAATTCAAGATTATTGATAAAGATAAAAAGTATTTTTAGGAGATATGATAGTGTGGATAAACCACAAATTTACTACAGTGGTCCTTTCTACGTTTTTCTTTTTATAACTAAAATAAGAGAAGTATTTATATATTTGGATAGGAGTATCTTTTGCTTACAAAGAAATTATATTATGACCAAATAGCAGATTGCTTCATTGATTGTAATTGGTGTCTTCTTGTATATGTTTTGTGATGTATTATATATAGTTTATATATAGAAGTAGTCTTATTATAGAATTTAGAACTTACATATTTAAATTTATTTTTATGATTTTAATAAGCAAATTATTTTTTTCGTGCCAAAAAGTAGGGGGTACTTTGGAGTTAGAAAAAATATTATTAAATTATATTCTCTATTGGGATTAATTGTAATATAAGCTAATTAAGTTAAGATATACCAATCGTAGTATCCAGTAGGGCGGGTATGCACACGATGCACATATCCAATAAATCTTTGGTGCTTATTAAGTTGTGCACAAAATATATATTATTTTTACTATGATAACATAATTGTATATAACAATTTTATTTTGATAATTTGAACCTTAACTAAAGTCGGGAGAAGGTGAATTCGAAATCGAAAGAAATATATACGAAAATTACTATCAACTCACACCATCAAAATTAAATAATCACTTTTTTATGAATACATAATAAATATTACGTAACAATGAAACTATTAAAGCTACTTAACATGAGGTGAAGTAATCCACAATATTAATAGTTCAAGTAATTAATAGTTAAGATAGTAAATATTATAGAGAGGTGTAAGTAATATCGTAGAATTTTAAAAAAAATAGATAATATCATATTACACATTAAAAACAACATGGGCCGGAGCGAAACTAAGGTCCGAATAAGAAAATACCACTTGCAAAATAAGTCCAGCCCAAGTTATAGAGTGATTGAGCTTTTTTTCATATTGGGTTCCTGTCAAAGCATTGGCCCAATCCTTTTATCAAAAACTTTATATATTCCATTGCGGCTTCCTCTAGGGTTTAGCTCGTTTACTAACTCTCCGCCACCTGAAGCTTTGGAACCTCCACAATGGTGAAGGGCCGTCAAGGGGAACGCGTTAGGTAAGCCCCACATTACGTTCGCGTCATTTGAGACCCGATTTCGTTAGCCGCATTTTTTGTCGTTTGATGATATTTTCCTCTGCATTTTTGCAGGCTTTATGTCCGTGGAACCATACTTGGGTACAAAAGGTAAACAGAAACCTGATTTTTTTGTTAGGCTGGAGCTGTTTTTCGTTTACTGTTGTGGATTTAGTTGGATCTTTTGAAAATCGAAAATAATGGTGATAGGTCGAAGTCAAACCAGTACCCAAACACGTCCTTGATACAGATAGAAGGAGTGAACACGCAAGAGGAAGTTGCGTGGTACCAAGGTAAGCGGATGGCGTACATTTACAAGGCCAAGGTTAAGAAGAACGGCTCTCACTATCGTTGCATTTGGGGCAAGGTCACCCGACCTCACGGAAACAGTGGTGTTGTTCGAGCTAAGTTCAAATCTAATCTTCCCCCAAAATCCATGGTATATTACTTCTTACAACTAAAATTTCCATTATCAGAAGAGATCATTTTCACTTCAATGCTTCTAATTTACTCTTGACTTATGCCTTGTCACTTTTGTGTGTGAAACAGGGTGCTAGAGTCAGGGTATTCATGTATCCTAGCAACATATAAGGTAAAAGTTAATATCTTTTTTTACATTGATCCGTAGTGAGCTGTATCTCATGTGATAAGATGGACGATCGTATGTGATGGTCTATCTGTGTGATTGTATTGCATTTTAAATATCGAAACCCAGCCCAGTAGTTGGGAATTTGGATTACTGGGAAGCGTTCTAAACCTTGATAAATATTATTGGTGTGATGTGCGTTATTGTCTTTATCTACCATGCTTTTCAAGCGGAAAGTCTGAAGTTTTATGCCTATTTCTGCATCCTTTTTGTGTTTTATTAGCAACTAAATGAATGGGTGGAAGAATATAAACCATTTTGGTGGCTACAGGTCCCACCGATTTGCCATGCTTGCCAAACAGAGATGATATCTCTATTCTTCCTTTCTGTTCACTAGTCTTGTGATAATGTGCAAAAGTATTTAGAAATTAGGTTAACTTCATCTTGCTTTAGGTGGTGATTATGTCTATGTACATCATACATGATAATAGCATGCATGCAGTTTGGTATTTCGATCATCCGAATATAAATGTTCACATTTAAGTGATGTGTTATAGACTAAGAACACAAGTAGCATTTTATCTTGCTACTATGAGGTAAAGTTAATTTCCTGGTGAGTGACATGAAATACATGAAGTGAAACCCTTTCCTCTTAGGAATTTGTGGGGTTAAAGAAACTCAATAGTTGTTTCAGATCTACCTGTTTGTTGTCATCCAGCAACTCATCAAATCTTGGACTTGCGAAATTGGAAATACATCACTGGATGAATTTCTGTATGAAAATATTCTATCTACCATATTTGATGATACTGCAATTGTTAGCTTAATGAATTGAAGGGGCACAATAGATGGGCATAAATTGTTTTTGCATGCTTCAGTTTGCATTGTGTGTTGTTCATTTCCACAGGGGTTGTTTCGTGTTGATTCATATAAACCCTTTCACCGAGGCAAAGGACCTGTGTAGGCTAATTCATGTCAAGTTTTCACCTGGAGAGTTTTTTGACCCCGACACTGCTATACAATTTGCAAATTATATTGACTAATGCGCTTTTCTTATGTTCCTGTTTTGCATCTTTTGCAGTTATATGGCCAATGCGTAGATTCTGATTTCGGGAGCACACCCAACGAAGAACTGTCATTAGGATGTAGCTTTTGATTGTTGTTCAGAGTTCGGAGTAGTTTGGTTTTGGATTTGATAAATACTTTGCATGTTCTATGAAAAGCCATATTGTCATCTCTTAATGACACATTCAACTGCATACAAATAAATCAAGACATCGGAGGAATTTTGACAAAAATATTTTATTAGGCACCTGATTAGTCGAGTCGGCATGTGCTTGGTAGTTGGTCCAATAAGACGGCTATCAAAAAGTTTGAATCTCTCAAGGAAAAGCACCGTTGAAAGTGGAAATTGAGGTTAAACTAACTTGTCAAGTGACCAGCTCTCGACAATACAAGCCCAAGATGATGCTCACTGAGGCCGAAAACTCTATGTATCAGATATTAGTTCAAACGATCAACTTGAAGGAAAAGTACAGGTGGATGAAGAGTTAGAATCAGAATTGAATCACCATCCGTGGCTTCAATCTTTTATGCTAAGGCGGAACAAAGATGGATTTCATACATCATCGATCCAATCATTTAATGAGAAGCAATAAAATTTGAAGTAATTTAACAGTAGTAGCACACACTTGATTTGGATAACGAGACTCAAAATATAAACGGAATAACAGCTTTCCTATTCTTAGGATAATCCTCCCCAAACTTTGCCACGTACCATTTGTGATTAGCCCAAGCTCTGGGTACCAAATTAGCACATGTGTAAACAAAAAAGCCCAATCCCGCCCAAGACCAAGTCATTAAGGCCCAGCCCAACCATTCCGCGATCTCACCCAAATAATTCGGACAACTAACCCACTCAAACAGCCCACCTCTCGGTATCTTATAACCCCCACCGCTACGCTTCAGGCCCGTCAGCAAATTATCCGACCAAATATTCGTCGCCATGCCGCCACCAAACACAACCATCCCGGCGGCGCACCGCCACCAGAACCACCGATCTTCGTTGAAATCAGCGTATTCAGACACCCATCTGGACTGCAAGTAAGCATTCAATAGGTTGAACACGAACGCCATGAGGGCCACGCTCACCGGGAAGCCTCCTGCAGATCTTTTCTGTATAGGTGATGCGAAGAGAAGTTTGAGTGGGTAGATGACCGTGCGATGCAGGTAGTGGAGGAGGAATACTAAGATGAGGACTATCGCACGTGGGTCGCGATGATTTTGGCCGCGGGGGAAGAGGAGGAGGCTGAGCCACACGGTGGGGCTCTCCATGAAGAACCAGGCTAGTGGTGGCGGAATCGTGGGGCCCCATCCGGGACGGTGGTGCTTGCCGTATGGAGCAATGAGGAAGAGTAGTGAGATGATGGTTGGTGGTGTGATTAAGAAGAGGGTGATAAGGCTGTAGTGGAACAAATTCCCATCGCCCATTTTCTAGTTCCTACCACTGCCGGACCGGACACGAAGTTCAGCCTGAATTTATATGTTAAACAAATAATCACAATAGGACTTACTAGAGAACTTGATCTGTCATATGAAATGCATTATTTATTTATAAAATTAAGTATTCACCTTGTGGATAGTATGTAATAGGAGAACTTGCTATTTTAAGTTGATTTAAAAAAAAAAAAATTTGCTCATTTTCATTTATGACAACTCTTTGTTTAAATCTGCAAATTATCTTTTTAAATTATTATTTTCGACGTATCCCCAGTTGATAAACAGCCAGTTCGGCAAGAGTATACTAGAACGTTGTTTCTCCTTTCAAATATCCAACTGAGGGAAGTCTGCCATATTACATTGAGCATCACCTGTTACTGGTTTATGTCTATATGGTCTTATTTTATTGCCTACAGATGCAATATAACTTACATATTCTATCTATGTGAACCTTCATATAAAATCATAATATAATGAACGTCAAGCATGCTATTACATTTATGTGTGACAGTTTCAAGGATCATATGTAACTGGAACCTATACAGCCACTGGACTTGATCACTCAGATCAATCGAAGCTATACAATATCAGTAATTTCAAGATCGACCCATGATGCTCAAACATTGTATATCTTTCTTACCTTTTTTATGCATCTACGACAAATAGGGCAGGTTCCAGAAGCCTCAGCTATCCTGTAAAGTAAACATCATATTGTGCTTAGTTACTTCTACCAAGAACTGTTCCCTAACGAGTTTGCTGACATGTCATCAAGTTACTCGTGCTCAAGATTGAGAAATTTGGTTATTCAATCACCAGTTAAATTTGTATCACACCATAAGCTAAAAAAGTCTTTAAACTCCGTCAAAAAGTGGCTCTGGTCGAGCTTTGACCAAACTGCAACTCTTTACCTTACAATAGACTAGGATGAACATGGTGGTTGAAAATTACCTTGTGGCACATCCTGAGCAAGTGACACAATGTGCACATGGAAGGAAGAAGCAATCCCTGGGAGCATCAAAGCATATTGCACAAAGACGCCGCATGCTGTTGTGCTCACCATCTTTAACGTGCTTCCCCCCCAATGCATCTTCAAGAGATTCGTTGTCCTCGGAGCCAGACACATATGAGGAACCCCAACTTGAAAGATCATCATCTTTCTGCGAGAGCAAAGGGTTTCTCTCAGGTCCTGTGTCGCCCACTTGTTCTCTTCTCCTTTCCTGATCGGTGCTCTTACAATTGTTCGACATTTGATTAATGAGTAGCACAAGAACAGTCATTCCACCTGTATTTTTTACAAGAGATTAAAGAATCACAGATGTTTGATTGATCTAGATTCTGTAAGAGTAAATTTAGCTGGAGAATATGTACCTAGGCCAACAATATATGTTAACCATCGAGGTTCATATGAGACTTTAACATACCAGGTATCATCACCCACGCCCTACAGACATAGAGAATAATTCTCAGTTTATGTGACATCCTAGCACAACAGATGTTAACATATGAGGAATTGCTTTAACATTTCTGATGAGGAACAAGGTGATGAACAGGAAAATGACTCGATAGTTTTATAGTGTAACAGGTCAAAAAATTGTTTGTTGCCAAAAGTAAACAGCCAAGAAAGACTCACAGATTTTCGACCAGGAGTGGTAAGAACAGCAGCACTGTCACTTGGGATATACAGTTTGAAACTACATTGGTCCTGCACAAGCATACACTGGTAACTTGCATCCGTTGTATTGTAGAGGTAAGCCTTCATTTGGATCTGAAGCTGCACCTGTTAAGCGCATCCAATATCAGTAAACAATGCAAACAAAATTAAGGTTATTAAAAATTCTACATAAGAAAATTTAAATCTATTAGCACTTCCGTGGAAATTCAAATGGTGGATATTTAATATAGAAAGTAGGAAACTTTTCCCCGATTCTTAAAAAAAATGAGGGACTCCATGACCAGTAACCTTAAAGCAAATAAGTATCTCCAAGATCAAATTATCCAAATCGAAGCACTTCATCCACAGGATTATAATGAATGAGGCAAAGAGGACATGATTTCATTTTATCGTTAAAAGAATGACTATTTACAAATTATTTCGAAGAAAACTTGCCTTTTCTGCTTCAGAGTTCAAGTTACCCACAGCAATGTAGTAGTAAGAAGATTTGGACACCTTTTTCTGAACTGATCCATTTCCTGTGGACAATAAACCAATGAGATTCAACCCCTAACATAACAAACTCTCAAAACTTGACCTTATTTTACCTCACCACGAATGATATTCCAAGATAAAGTTGTATTTGGATATAATGGATCCTCAAGCCACACATCTAGACCTTCATTTCCTGGAATGATGCAGCATGCAGGAAAATATCACATCCAAAGAATAAAAAACCGGCCATAATCTAAAGATATACCATTAAAATATGACTTGTCAGCGTACAAAAAATAAAGCATCCTAAAAGTGTCTTAGACAAGCCCATTAATAGTGTCCAAGATGTAATTCTACAAGTATAAGGAGTTTGAATAGCTATTGGTTGTGCTAGAAAGGCTAGTGTTAACCATGCGTCATTAGAAAATTGCTGGCCAAGCATAACCAGCATCTAATCAATCATTACCACTGTAGGTAAAACACTTCTCCATCTACGTAGATAAAACTGCATGGATAAAATTCTTTCCACCATAACTTTAAAATTTATGATGTATTTGATATAAGATCGAGAACCAAAAGACTAGGTCTCTGGTTTCTAAAAGTAAACTTATGTATCACAAGTTAAATATTACCTTCAGCGATCACCAGAACGACAGAGGACGAACTTAGGGAGTTCATGGAATAGGATATGTTTATCTGAGATCCCTTATTCAGAAAGAAGCTCCATTCCTGTAATAACAAGAAGAAAAAAAGTATATGCATTGAGTCCACTACCGAGTAGAAATAAAAATGTACCCCCGCCCCTTGTCCAGAAACAATGAACTGGTTGAAATCACATTCAGTAGACAATCAATTCTTAAAATCCTACCTTGTGGGTTCTGGAAAGGAGTATAATTGTGTGGCTTTCTGACCATGTGGTCATGCAATCAAGAGGAGGAATTTTATAAAATCCATACAACATCGCCCCTTTACCTGTTTTGAGTTCCACCACCTGGCACAAGACAATATTAACTCTTAAGTCCGGCTAAAAAATGTACCAACATTTATACAAATCTGGCGACATTCCATTTCCATATAGTGAATGGCTGGGATTGCTATATGACTACGATTACCTTAATAGACTCAACAAATAAGTGGCTGGGATTGATTAACATGGATGAATGTGGTCCAAGCAACACATTCTCAGGTGCATACACCCCGAATAGAAGTGTCATAAAGCCTGAAAACAGAAACGGAACAGACAAACAGACGATAATTAGACTTGCTTGCTTGACATACTAAAGTCGTCTTGATTTTTAATTTAATACTTGTAACTTGATTATCCAAATGTTTTGACGACCTTTTAAACTACACGCCCTATGTCGTTTAGATATGATATAATAATCGCCACGAAAGGAAATAAATTCACCAAAAAAAAGGAAAGTGAGAACGACAATGACGCAGGACCAAGCATCGCTTGGAGCAGCCGGGGAACCCTCAGTTTCTGTCCCAGTTAAGTGATCTCTGTGGCGAGAGTCGCCTGAAAAATCGAGATTTCTCCGAGGAAACGGCAGAGGAGGCGACTCCTCAAAATTCGCCCCCGCTTCTTGCACCTGGGAATCAGAAGCCGATCCAGTAGCGTCACCAAAATAGTCTTCCCTTATCAATCTCTGCGCATGGTGTTCCATCCTGCAAAACAGAAAACAAAAAACTAAAAAAAAAATAAAAAAATACCAAGATTCAGAGGATATGAAGCATGGATCTTTGAATATGTTGTGGTGATCTCATACGTTTTGTGTGGGGAATTTTGGTTCGAAGATGACCGTTGCGGGGCAACCGAATTTCTTCATATATTTTCATATTTACCAAACACTTGGTATTGAATGTTGGTTGTAAGCTCGAGACTGACGGTTAGCTCAGCTCACTTTAGATGATATTTATACTAATGCTATCAATGTTTTCTTATTTTTTTTTAAAAAACAATTAATTACTTATTTTTGATCTTCTATCTATTCTCATGGTTTAACTTATTTTGTTTGACCAATAATTACAATTCTCAGATTTACTTTCTCGTAAGGATTGTGAGTTAAAATATCAAAAAGAATTTCATTAATAGTAGTTTACAAGTTGTTATAGTTTTGTTGTAACTTTTGCCAACCTATAATAATAAAGTAAAAAACAAAACTAATAATTGATAGATTAATAATATCATTAAAATAATAAACTTTCACGGTTATGATTACAAGTCCTCGTGTTAAACTAAAACCTTATGGTTTATATGGAGTTAGTGAAATTTTTTGGATATATATTGTTTAAACACTGCCGAAAATCGAGAATATGACAAAGGCCAAAAAAGGAAACGTTGTTGTGTCGGACCGGAGTTGTAATCTTCGTACTAATGATTGAGAAGGAAAGAATTGACAATTGTCAAATGTATTTTCCAGCTCCACACTCATATGACCTAAACAAAGATCCACAAAATCAAGGGCTATAATAGTACTTTCACATCACGCGTCAAACTCATCTTTGTTATGATCCCACCTTCACCCGTTAAGCATAATCGTCGGAGTGAATCGCCATGTTCACATTCTTGCCGGCGAAATTGTGAAGATATTCGTGGGAGATTTAAATCTTTTTTGTGAAGTACCAGATCCCAAACCCTAATCCAAGGCAACCTGATCTTGTATCGCGAGAAGAGGCCTCGTTGTTCTTATCCCACCAGAAATGGGGGATTTCAATCTGGCCCTGGTGATCGTGGCGATTGTTGTTTGTGTGTTGGTGTTTCTGTTCAACGTGTACCTCCTGGTTAACTATCAGCACCCTGACGATGTTAACCAAGCGTATTTTCCCAAATTCGTCGTCGTTTTGGGGCTCTCAGTCGCCGCTATCTCGATTCTCATGCTTCCGGCTGACGTGGCTAATCGTCAGGCCTGTCGCCATGCTATTTATAACGGCGCGTGCAAACTCACTTTACCCATGAAGGATTTGTGGCTCGCTGTTTATATTGTGGACGCTATCCTTGTTTTCTTCGTTATACCCTTCGCCATGTTCTACTACGAAGGAGATCAGGACAAGTTAGATTTCTTAATTCGTGGTTTCAAATTTGATATTTTGATCTTTATATGTGCATTTGGTCCTAAATGGTTGCGGCATTCGTGTTTTTCTTCAGGAGTCTGTGGAAGAGGATGAAAAGTGCACTGCTGTGGGTGATTGTGACAGCTGTTGTCTGTGCTCTCGCTCTTGGAATCTTATATGGTGAGCTATTGGGAGAGGCTTGTTTCTCTTTTATGATTTTATTTATGGGTTTGAAGTTGCATGGTAAATGCGCTATAAATTAAGGAATCACTTACTAATTAACTCATATAGGGAGACTTAAACCTTCAGTTCCAATTTTTTAGTTACCAGTGACTTGACGAGTTAATACTTTGAAATTAGATCAGTTTGAGGATTTTCTGTCGTTGCCTGTGCAAAATATCCTGTACAATGCACATCGTGCATACCAAAGCTCTGCCTGCTTGTTTTGTATTAAGAATTTTAATTGGGGTTATTTGTGCTGGATATTATGTCGTTTAAACAAATAAAGAGCCGACTAAATATTTGTAACTTGTGAAATTGGGGGAGGAATCTGTTCTATAAGGCAGAAGTTTGTAAAGATCAAGAATGAACAGGTTATTTTGCATAGGCAATGAAATAAAGATCGGCAATGCATTAACTTGGAGTGGGAAGGGTTTTTGGAAACATGGACCCATTGACTACCGAATGGACCCTGTTTTTGTTTACAATCTTTTTGTTCGTGTCCTAGGCCTTTTGGGGAAGGTGGATTTCACAGTTAGGCACCTATCCTCATCCACTGAATCTTTCCCATCGCCATTCACTTTCTCCGTTGGTCAACAATGTGTTGGAGCTGGGGCAAGACAGGTCAGGGAAATCATCAATCTCATTACTCTCAGTTTCTCATCTTCATTCTTTTAATATTTATTTTCTTCATTCAGTGCTCTGCGTATTCTGCCAATGCTTCATCTGAAACAACATGGACCATGCGTTCTACCTTTCCAGAATATGTTGTTGCACTAGCCACAGTTGTTGGATCTATCCTTTTCACTGTAAGACCAGCTACGATATATCTCCTAATCAAGAAGTCCTCCTTGGATATAAAAATATCCAATTTCCAATGGCTCCCTCTTGTATTATTTCTGCAAACTATATGTTATGTTTAATATGAGAAATTCCATCTCTTGAGCATACTTTGATTTTGCTTGCTTGTTTTCTACATATATTTCAGCTGTAGTATAATTCTTGAATTGTCATTTTTACCAAAAGAAATTACAAAGATATCATAAAAGGAAAAAATAACATATTTGTATATCACTTCCATTGTTGACACATCATGTCAATTTTGTATGTGCATGAATCCCAGATCTTTGGTGGTGTTGGCATTGCCTGCCTTCCATTGGGAATGATATCCTCATTCATCCATCGCCCCAAGGCTGTTATCACCCGTTCACAGTATATCAAGGTACTCATGTTTCTAATGGACTTCATTCCTTTCTGCATCGACCTTGGGAAAAAAATCATATTTTCAGAAGTTTCAGTCAGTGCTTATAATTTGCATGTGATGCTTATATCCCATGGCCTGTAGGAAGCAACTGAACTGGGAAAGAAAGCAAGAGAACTGAAAAAAGCAGCTGATGCTCTTCATCAGGAAGAAAGAAGTGGCAACAAAGGTAGAAAATGGCGCAAAAATGTGAAAAATGTAGAAAAGGTTTGTGTGGGGTGCTTGTCCTTTTCCTGTTCTTGTTTTTATTTGTGTCATTTGACTCTTTGCATTCTCTCAAGATACGGTTTCTTTATTGTAATTTAAAAAAGTGATATGTTTGTCGTACTTACTTCCAATGACTATGCAGGAAATACTTCTTTTGGAAGAGGATGTGAAATCATTGGAAGAAATGTACCCTCAAGGAGAAAAGGTGATCTAATGAAACAGATAAATTACACCTTCCTTCTTGTAGTGGTTTTGCTGGAAAAAAAGGAATGGAAAAGGAAGGTAATAGTAATACAAAAATATAACCTAATGAAGGTGTACATTCTATGCAGGCTGAGGCATCTTGGGCTATGACTGTGCTCAGTTACCTTGCAAAACTGGTGTTTGGAGTTATAGGGTATATCCTTTCTTGTGAATTTTCTGATGCATTCTTGAATTTCCTTTTTTGATAATCTAGTCAAAAGCCTTCTTGTCCTTGCTGTTGGCAATAGTATAAAGGAGGGTTGTTATATGTGCAAATGCAGATTGCACGAGTTTTTGGGAGCAAGAAATTATTGTTGGATGGTTTGTAGGTCAATTTCCATTTCTGCAGCGGGCTATGGACCATTCTTATAGCTTTTATTTATTAACTTATGCTTAGTTGCTACCCATGTTTTTGTTGGTTTCACTTTGTTGAGTTTTTAATATATTGAACAAGAAATGTTGCCTTGTACAGGTTAATCGTTTCAGTGGCTTGGGTTGCGCATATTGTGATATATTTGCTGATTGACCCTCCTCTTTCTCCTTTTCTTAATGAGGTGTTCATCAAGTTGGATGACATTTGGGGTAACCAGAAAACTTTTGTTTATCATAAATGTCTTGGTCTTCCTTTAAATTTTACGCATTTGATTGGAATAGCAGTTGCTTCTATTTTTAGGTCTGCTGGGTACTGTAGCATTTGCATTCTTCTGCTTCTATCTCCTTTTGGCTGTGATTGCCGGTGAAATGATGCTTGGCATGAAATTGGTTTTCATTACGATCCATCCTATGAAGTATGTATTAGCAGTGGCAATCTCTTTTTACGTGCTTTACGATCACTCATTTGTGGTCTTCACCATTTGTTTTTTTATGATTATTGCTTGACATTAACATCAATATTTGCAGGTGGGGAGCTACACTTATGAACTCGTTTCTCTTTAATGTTGGTCTTATCCTTCTTTGTTCAATCAGGTAATTCCTTATTATCGGCATCTCACCTTAACACGTCAATCTTCAAACGCGTTATTGAAACTTTTAAGAATTCTATCAAGTGTCGCATCATAGCATCTCTTTGGATCCAAAAAAATACTTATGTAGCACTGTGGACACCATTACTTTAAAGCAATTTCCTGTCGCTCGATACATGATCATGCCAGTGACACTGTTTATACATCATTAACAGATCCATTAATCAATAGATCCAGATTTTATTAGTCCTTGATCCTTAATCAATAATCTGATGGTGCATTTTATATTTAACTTTCACTTGTGCTTGTTGTGAACTTCTAATGTGATTGCTGTATTGCAGCGTGATTCAGTTCTGTGCTACTGCATTTGCATATTATGCACAAGCTACAGCAGCTCAAGAAATATTCGGTCATACCCTGCAATCGCTTAGGGGAATCAAATATCTATACAAGTTAGTTATAATCTTATGCTCGTTTATTTTCTGTGCTCTGAACTTCATGGTATTAAAAATTCATTTGCTGCTGCAGGTACAATGTGTTTCAGATTGCATTCATTGTTCTAGCAGGGTTGACATTTATATATTATGCAGCTTTTGTAAGTTTTTTAACCCACGCTATGCCTCTTTCTTTATTCATGTGAATCCTTATCTTAAATATTTGATAACCTGCTTTCTAGGGATGGAGGAGAAAAAAGCCAAGCGGCAGGTTCCAACTTTCCTCATGAACATGGTGTTAATGACCAAATTTTAACACATGAATCTTCTGTACTTCTTGATTTCTCATTTATCGAGTGATTTCATTCTTGGATTTCTGGTTCGGTTTTGTGTGACTTCATTGCCTGGAGTAGAAGACTAACACCAACGATCAAGAACCAATTGCACTTCGACGGTGGAATTTGTATTTCTATGTTTGTAATGTGCTACTCCGGGTATTGTTTCATTGCATTTTCATTACCCAGTGTATGCATTGATTTTTTTTAGTTGAATTGCGAACCATATTGTCATGTACTTATTTGTACTGTGGAGGATTTGGTTTGAGAATTAAACCTGGTGTGACATTAGAATCAGTTAGAACAAAAATGCATGTCGTGTACCCGGTTTGCAATTTAGCGTTTCTACATCCTGAATCTTTGTAGTATTACTTGTACTTATTTTTTAATTGACACTGTTAATAGAATTTAAATTTCATTGTTGTCTAGCATCCATTAATAGTTTATAGTCGATATATATACATATATAAAGTTTGTATTCTAGTTACACTGTTTTCGATTAAGTGTTGAGATATTTAAAATATCATGTAGTGAGCACCAGCAGTTCCTTTCTCCAAATGTAGCTCTTATGCTTATATATAGTTTATAGTTTTGGACACTTCAACAGTGTACAGAAACAATTTAAATCTTTTTTCTATTAAATTGATCGAGGCATGTCTGAATGTGATGATTTGACGAATTTGAATCTTAGAGCCGTCATATTTGGATGATTTTTCGATCACTTCCGTAATCAAATCAAATCAAATCATTCAACTCAAGTAGAACCTCGAAAGAATTGGTGGCCAACAGTTTTGGCCTGAAAATGGGAATGTTCAGTTGGTCAAATCGGACAACAGTCGAATATTTATGCAAATATAATTCAAAGACAAATGGTGACAATAACTTAAAAAAACACCTTCAGGGAGAAGAAGGATATGGATCATGAATCAAATCGGTATTCATTTTCTTTCGACTACTCGATGTTGAGCAAGTGCCTCTGCCAGACACAAATATGACCAGAAATATTGAATGTGTTCTTGCCATCCGGGCCAACAACATAATAAGGTGAATCCTCTGAAAACTCAGGCGTCATTGTCAGCCAGTATAGACTCGGTTCCCATTCGGCTCTTTTCAAGACTCTGAGTATCTCTTCCAGTACAACTTGGGATCCATCGGAAGACAAATGGATCCCATCTCTGCACAAGAAAGAAACGAACCATGAGTCCAAATACCACATTCAAGAATGTTTAAAACAAATTCTTAACATCAGAACACAGCAGGGCTTTGAAATATATCAAGAATTATTGTGGATTATTGGATTCTTCCTTTTGTTCCTTTCTATCCTTGAGTTGGCTCAGGCTGTGGTTTCTCTAATTCAATAAGTAAAATGGTTTGCAAGAGATGGTAACGGACAATGAGGAAACAAAAACAAGAAATCAATAGTTAACTCACATGAAGCAAGATCCTGCCCAGTCATCCTTTCCCTGAAATGCAGTAAACAGGTCGACAGCCTTGACATCCATTTCTTCGCATAAATCTATTAAAGCTTTATTGTATTTGCATAAACCTTCATTCGTACGAGCTTGATCATCGAATGCAGTCCTGGTTACAAGGGATAAGCAATCCAGATTGAATTAAGCGGGACGAAAAAACTTCAATGTGGAAAGAAAACTAGTAACAAGAATCAACCTAAGTCAGGCTTACCCAAAAATTTCAGTGATTTTTGCTTCGTTCACCGGAGGAGAACCAAGACATATTATTCGTGTTTTATCAGAAAGACCCTGGAATTGGTTGAGAATAGTCTGTCAGTGCACAGAGTTGGCAGATATACTTTCCGCAGAACAAATTGATAGAAACAAAGCCATGTTATCCTTTCACAGAAATTTCCTTTAACAACCAAATAGAATTCAGATATGGCTGCTCCTTCACAACAGGCAGCAGCATAAACATAGTGAAGAAAGAGTACAAGGCATGATCAAAATAAATAAATAAATTAACAGACCTTGATATGAAGAATCATTTTTTTCATATTTTCGATGTATTCGGGAAGAGGAACATGGCCACCTAAGCCACTTGGATGAGGATTTGTTGAATCATTACCACCAAAATATAATATAACAAGAGAAGGCTGAACAGCTGCATCCTGAATCAAAGAGTGAGAGGAGGAAAAAAGATTGAGTTTTTCAAATTAAAATTCTAGTGTCCAGCACCCTAGGACCAAGAGATGCACTGTCGCAGAAAGTAAAACGAAGAATTCAACATACTGAAGATACCACATGAGCAGGATTCAGTATCAAACATGTACCTTCGGAAAAACTTGATCTAGGATTTGAAGAGCCATCCTCGAATTCCAACCAGAATATCCCCGTAGTACTATGTCCGCCTTCGAAGATTGCGAGAGAGATCAATATTTATTCGGATATCACAATAAGCCATTCAAAAGGGGGTAGCATTAACTTGAACCCGGAAACAGCAAGATGCAGAGATTGTAAAACGCCATTCCAAAATAAAATTTTGACCAGGACTCTTGAACCCAAACAACATTCTAAAAAGGCCAAAAATCCCAACACAATTAAGTGGCAACAGGAAAGAAGGAAGCGGTAATTAATACCTTGCGAGAGTAAAGATCGGCAAGCATAGCACCCCAGCCCCCAACGTTGTAACTCATCTGGACTATGGAAGATCCGAACAACACGAACTGCGGCCTATTGGGACCCACCATCTTCTTCTTTTCTACCTCTTCTACGCCTGTGCGTAAGTAGGAACGAAGAATTGATGCTTATAAATACGACAGCTCCCGTCCCGTCTACACGATCAGAGGTAGGTGGGATAGCGGCTTTGTCGATGCTACCTTTGTGGGCAGTGCCCATAAATGTTATGCACGAATCAAAAACCGACAAATGGCAAGAGTTGGTGTAAAAATAAATTTTAGTAAAAATAAATTCGACCACTGAATTTATGACACGTGGCGGACTTTTATTATTAAAAAAACCATTAAAAAGTTGCCCGGGAAACTTAAAAAAAATAGATTTCATAGACTATCCAAACTTTCAAAATTGACATTTGCAGGACCTCTTCGCAGCAGAGTGGCCTTCTTCCCCTTCCGCCATTCTCCTTCAACAACCAAAATTTCTCTCAAATCGATGCTCCATTTTCGATAAACCCAACCAGCGGACGAGCATGATTTCACGGACCCACATCAAGTATGTGAAGCAATACAGTGCGGAAGCTAAATCACCAATCGATTAATGCAAGAATTTTTACTTTATCACGAAATTCACGGATAAATTGCTCGGGCTTTTTTATAGCAAACTTCTCAGACTTGCGGCGCTTAACCCTCTCTTGTAACTGGAGCTTCCTTCTAATCGCCGACTCCTCATTGTTCTTCCTCTTCTTCAATACAACTTCCGGGATGTAATTCAGAGCCAACGGCGCCGCCTCCTCAGCTGCCATGGTTTCTCGACAAAATTTTCTAGCAATTATACTGCAGATCAAATCGAACAGAAGCAATTTTTCCAGACAAATAGACCACATATTCTAATTCTGAAACATTCCGAAATCGCCAATGCTGGGAAAAATATGCTTCAATCCTTAGTGATTATATGTCAAGTGATGGATTCTTCACTGAAGCTCTTGCGTAACAAAACTCAACAAAACAAGGTGGCTGAAAAACCAGACATCTTCAGATAGCTAGAGTGTTCTTATGCCCACCACTTAGTTGAAATTGAGACTAAGTTAACAAATGATTTCAGTAGTTGCAAAGGCGCCCCCCGTTGTTCGAACCGTTGCCAGCTCGTGGAATTCCGGAAGAGGAACTGCGATAATTAGAATGTTGGCCATGTCCAGAATTTTGACCCGAAGAGGGAGTGTGGCCACTAGAGTGCCCGACCATGAGATGAGCCGCGAGTCGACGACGACCGTCGATCAGCCGTGAATGCCGCCTGCGGCGTAGGGCCCTCCCTGGAACGGATCATGAGATCATATTGCTGTGCCTGATGGAATAAATCACGGAAGGCAGGAATAGGAGAGAAAGCCATACGGGTGTCTGCGAAGCTAGCAAATTGAGCGCCCAATCCACGCAAGAACCAATGACTTTTATCGGTTTCATCTACCGGACGACCAATAGCATTTAATTGATCACATAAGAGTTTAAACTTCTTACCGTAGTCGTGCACAGAAGAACTACCCCGACGAAGAGAGAGGAGTTCTTCGCGAAGTTGATGTTGGCGCGATACCGACGAAAACACACCCTCAAGAGTGACCCAGGCTTCGCGCGAAGTGGACGAATCGATGACTTCCGAAGCTACATCTTCGGAAAGAGAGGTATACAACACGCTTAGCAGTTTCCGGTCCTTCATCTTCCAAGCCGTGTAAGCAGTGTTAGGTGAGTGAAGACCTGCTTGAGATGTGATGGTAGGCGACGGTGCAACAGCGGATCCGTCTAGGAAGCCCATTAAATCGAAGCATTCGGCCATATGCATGATTTGACGGCGCCAGGGGAGATAATTCGTAGAATTCAGTTTAATGGCAGCAACCATGTTGATCATCGTCGTGACAGGGATGGGATCGTGCGCTGGGATAGCCATGGAAGATATTAAATGTCACCAAAGGGGACCAGTTTGGTGAAAGACAAGAGGGAGGGGACGAGTCCGATCGTGGCAGCCGTGAGGAAGAAAACGTAGGATTAGGATCGTATAGCTGATACCATATGATAAGATTTGAAAATCACCAATAATGCATGGTGATGGGAAACTGGTATTAATAAGAAGAGATTTACAACGGTTACAACAAATCTCATAATTAAAGGGAGATAGTTACGGAAATCAAATCAAAGAATATATGGTAAGTTTACATGGTCAAACAGTATTAACTTAGTATTAATTTTTAGCTTTATCAGAAATCAACAAAAGTATATGACACACCCCGCTTTCTGACTCTTGGTCTAACGGTTCAACTCATCAAGCACCCAATCATGAGTCTCGATGTTGTAATGAGTATAAAAAAAAATTTATCCTGATTACAACTATAACTTTTGGCATATGGTAACGTTATGCGAGCCATAGCTTGATCAACAACTTTGATATTTTCAGTTGCTTTACATATATTACAACGTTGTGTTCATAAAAGATTATCTGTGGACTCTTAGTAACAACAAAACAGCATACTCCCCCAACCACATCACGCTTCGAATCGTGTCTTTCATAATGGGTCGACATTTTAATTAAAATATTGGAAGCAAAGCACATACAATGCAGTTTTTAATAGCAGACTTGTACCTCGAAAAACGTACAATGAATTATACATATGTGGTTGAATTATATATATATGTAAAGTAAAGCATATAACCAAACATGATTATGTCATTAGACGCTATCCAAAAGTATTAATTTGATTGTTATAAAAGGGTAACATAGTTTTTTTTTAACATTTCCCAATGTATCACATCGTGTAAAAAAAATATGTGTTGCCCTTATAAGCCATTGGATCAACTCTTATGTTAACGTCAAAATGTAAATGTCAAACTAAACGCATGTTGAGTTATGAAGTATACAGTATGAAGAGTCCTAGCTCTAAGAAATCTCAGTATTTTTTTTTTTAATTCGACAACTAAACTTTTTAAAAATTAAGTAATGTCTACAACGTATCTTTAAACACCATAGCATATTTTAAAAGAGAAAAATAATAATCTACCCTGTGCATTAACTTTTTTGGGGTTGGAAAATATGTGCACCAAAAGTGGGTTGTGTAGATTGAGGTGAGTATGCATTTTACCTTGTGCAGGGTGCCAACTTTGTTATCATAACATTATTATATAATTAAATAAACTTTTCCCACGGGGTTTGTGCTCTTTTCCATTTGTCCCCGAACCGGCTCTCTCCCTCGTCAGAAGAAGGAAAAAAAAATTCTAGGAAAAAAACCTTGTTCCGTTGTTGATCTTTTATATAAGTTATTTTCTTTGAATTCTTATTTATCCATATATATATATATATCAATCGATTTAAAATTTATATGAACCAACATGATCTCTACCTTTATTCTTAATTGGCTAACTTTTTGAAGATGGGAAAAACAATTGCTCTCTCCCGTAGGTACTATTTATAGCGATAATAATTACACTTGCTTGGCATTAAATTTATTTAGGAAAATTGTATTCATGAATATATTTTCGTAGCTACATATATAGTATGTATTAAATAAGATCAAGGATATTAATACGACACACTCATTGACAATGAGCTTAATTTTATAATGTCATTTTCTAGATTCATAGAAATCACTAACTATTTCTATTATGGCAAAACTTCACCTGTTCCCTGTGAATGAATGTGTGGGGGGCAAACATCTGCAAAGATATACTGAGATTCGATGTTTTTTTTTAAATTTTAAAAAACTGTCGTGTGGGGAGTGGGAGATCAAATCAGAGACAGGCTGGCGGATAGTTAGTATTGCAATTAATGTGCATTTAAGGAAGTGTACGGAGGGTAGATATGTTGTAGTTAATTGCCAAGAATCGAGATTCAACAAGTGTCATTCACGCAATATCATGTGAGCTTCAGTTACTAAATTGAGAAAATTAATGGTTTAAAAACCAAACAATTCCCTCTTTAATTATGGAATGAATATTTGGGATTTGGTTTTGTTTTTTTGCAAAAGGGAAAAAGTTGAATTTTGTTCATGGGGTATATGTGACCAACCTAATTTCAAAAGCGCAGAGATCTCGTGGAGGTGAGTGTTCTACTTTAATAAGAGGCATACAGTAGGAACAATGCGTATATAGTTGGTCTTGAAGAGATGTTTTTGTTACAATTTGTTTGCGAATATGAGATTACAAATCAAATTGGGATGACTATATATATATATATATATACGATATCAATTTGTACGGAAAAAACTAACACTTATATTTGAGACGGATATAGACATATAGATACGAGGAATATACTCAAATTTCATGCGTGGCGGTTGGTATAAATGCTATTCTTTTTACTAAAGGCACCTTGTGGCTGTGGTTGTAAGTTGTAGTGATGTAACTATGCACAAAAATATCTTTTACTTAAATACGTAATACATGATAACCACCTAAAATTATAATATGAAGAAAGTTAATTATTTCACGTAGACAATTTAAGTTTTAAAGTATTTCATATAATCTGTTTTGTAAATTTATTCTATCTATACCAAATGACTGGTTCTGATATTCAAAAATTAACAGGATACATATAATCACGATGGTCATTTATTTGCATACAATGCATGTAGTATTGTGGTTGGCATATATAATGCGTGGGAAAACCATGATTAAAACAAACATTAAGCACAAAAATATACGAAGAACCAAACAAATATAATCAAAGTGAAGAAGATTAAAACGAAGAATGGAAAAGATTCGAGAACCATACAAAAGATAGAAAGATAAACAAATAAAATTCAATTTATTTTATTTGGATAAGCATTTGTCAAATTACATTAAACTTCTGCTAACTCAAAATCAAATAGCATTTTATAATGTTTCCAGAGTACATAGATTTGATATATTTATATACAAGATATGTAAAATAACCAATTGATATATTGAAGTGCATGGCTTGGGCTTCTATGTTGGGCACGTAAACACATGGGTCACTAAAGGTTATCATCGATATCATCCGACGGATGTAGGCTGTGATCCACAAAACCCTTTCGATTCTAATCTTATTAAAGATTATATATATATATATATATATATATCAGACGTTTGTGCTTATTACACTGAATGATCAATTTGGACCTTAATTTTGTCATTAGATTATTGCAAAGACGTTTTAAAAAGAATAAACTCTCCATCGGAGAAGTAAAATTGATATATCACAAAATAAGCTGATATGGATGTGTGTTTGATTCACATATTAATAATATCATCCTAGTAATATCATATATAATGTTTGACTGAAATATTATTTATCTCGAATCAATCAAATCATTAAATATTTATTTTTCAGCAATCAAATTTTATATATCTAATGTCAATCAAATCATTAACGTAAAGTTACACTATTATTTTTATTTTTTATTATAATGATTAATTTTTATGAAGATAAAAATTTAATTTAATAATATTTCCTAAATTTAATCAATCAACTCAAACATGTTATACTTGTCAAATATTATTCTTTATCTCTAACTCAATCAGTTTATGATCATACTATTTATTTTTATTTTTTATTTTTTAAAGGTTAGTCTATCAGAGATATATAATCTATATATATCAAATATCTTTTTGGCCTATGCGATTTTAAATCGAGGGATATATGCATGTAAATAGTGACCTGTGGCGGAGAACTTATATAACAGGACTATCCTCAGAATATATAACATAATATTTCAGTGGGAAATATGCTCAACATGATAATCGAACCCGTGAAGTCGGAGATGAGGATCTCAAGTCCCTCAACTCTTACCAACTCGTCCCTGCGTTTGTGGACATGATCATACTATTATTATTAATACTGTCAACCAAATGCACCGTTTCTTTGCATACAAATAAATACATTGAAAACACATAGCTCACATTATCCCTTGTCGAAACCTTTCTGGACAAATTAATTGCGGTTTCGGGATCTATTATATATAATAAATTGACATTGTGTGCATCTTGTGTGAACACATATGTGGGTACCTGGTGATGTGACATTTCCTGGTGCTGTCACATCACCGGATGCTATGCAGCCACATCATCAGGTGCCCACACAGATGCTCACAGAAGGTGTCAACAGTATCGACATAATTATATATATATATATATAATTATGTCGATACTGTTGACACCTTCTGTGAGCATCTGTGTGGGCACCTGATGATGTGGCTGCATAGCATCCGGTGATGTGACAGCACCAGGAAATGTCACATCACCAGGTACCCACATATGTGTTCACACAAGATGCACACAATGTCAATTTATTATATATAATAGATCCCGAAACCGCAATTAATTTGTCCAGAAAGGTTTCGACAAGGGATAATGTGAGCTATGTGTTTTCAATGTATTTATTTGTATGCAAAGAAACGGTGCATTTGGTTGACAGTATTAATAATAATAGTATGATCATGTCCACAAACGCAGGGACGAGTTGGTAAGAGTTGAGGGACTTGAGATCCTCATCTCCGACTTCACGGGTTCGATTATCATGTTGAGCATATTTCCCACTGAAATATTATGTTATATATTCTGAGGATAGTCCTGTTATATAAGTTCTCCGCCACAGGTCACTATTTACATGCATATATCCCTCGATTTAAAATCGCATAGGCCAAAAAGATATTTGATATATATAGATTATATATCTCTGATAGACTAACCTTTAAAAAATAAAAAATAAAAATAAATAGTATGATCATAAACTGATTGAGTTAGAGATAAAGAATAATATTTGACAAGTATAACATGTTTGAGTTGATTGATTAAATTTAGGAAATATTATTAAATTAAATTTTTATCTTCATAAAAATTAATCATTATAATAAAAAATAAAAATAATAGTGTAACTTTACGTTAATGATTTGATTGACATTAGATATATAAAATTTGATTGCTGAAAAATAAATATTTAATGATTTGATTGATTCGAGATAAATAATATTTCAGTCAAACATTATATATGATATTACTAGGATGATATTATTAATATGTGAATCAAACACACATCCATATCAGCTTATTTTGTGATATATCAATTTTACTTCTCCGATGGAGAGTTTATTCTTTTTAAAACGTCTTTGCAATAATCTAATGACAAAATTAAGGTCCAAATTGATCATTCAGTGTAATAAGCACAAACGTCTGATATATATATATATATATATATATATAATCTTTAATAAGATTAGAATCGAAAGGGTTTTGTGGATCACAGCCTACATCCGTCGGATGATATCGATGATAACCTTTAGTGACCCATGTGTTTACGTGCCCAACATAGAAGCCCAAGCCATGCACTTCAATATATCAATTGGTTATTTTACATATCTTGTATATAAATATATCAAATCTATGTACTCTGGAAACATTATAAAATGCTATTTGATTTTGAGTTAGCAGAAGTTTAATGTAATTTGACAAATGCTTATCCAAATAAAATAAATTGAATTTTATTTGTTTATCTTTCTATCTTTTGTATGGTTCTCGAATCTTTTCCATTCTTCGTTTTAATCTTCTTCACTTTGATTATATTTGTTTGGTTCTTCGTATATTTTTGTGCTTAATGTTTGTTTTAATCATGGTTTTCCCACGCATTATATATGCCAACCACAATACTACATGCATTGTATGCAAATAAATGACCATCGTGATTATATGTATCCTGTTAATTTTTGAATATCAGAACCAGTCATTTGGTATAGATAGAATAAATTTACAAAACAGATTATATGAAATACTTTAAAACTTAAATTGTCTACGTGAAATAATTAACTTTCTTCATATTATAATTTTAGGTGGTTATCATGTATTACGTATTTAAGTAAAAGATATTTTTGTGCATAGTTACATCACTACAACTTATATCCGTCACAACCAACTTCCACACTTCCTTTCCCCGACTATCACGTGTCACCATGTGATTGGACCAATATTTTAAAATTCAATATCAGGGAAGAAAATATGAAAGTTAATTGTGCAGGATATCAGTCCATACGTATGTGTAAGTTTCTACAAGCCAAACAATGATATGAGCCCAATGGATTTTGAGCGCAACAGTTTCTCATGAAAATCAGCAACGGATCGTACATATGTGTAGAGGCAGAAACTTGGTCAAACTTTTTGGTCATCAATCTGGTTTAATTTGTTACAAATTTAATTAAATACCATATTACCTTTTGGAATATTAAAAATTATATATACTAGGTAAATACGACGCATAGAAGAGGGTGTGGAGGGGGTTGTGTTTTTTTAAAATTAAAACACCAAACTGTAATAAGAAAATTAATTGGATAAAGCCATGTGTATTCCTATTCCCCCAGCCACGCCCGTGACCTGCAGGTTTGATTGTTGTAACAGAACAAAACCAGCTAGATCGTCCGTCTTGGAACATATTAAATACCGTAGCTAGCTACACATGCCAACAAATATGCAACGTGTTGCCTAATAGCTTTTAGTTTTGCATGCTTCCATTGCCACCTTTACTCCCCCAGTTCAAATGTGTGTCTTCTGAGGGTGAAGGGATTGAAAATGGAGGCGGAGGCAGAGGCAGAAGCGTGGCTTATGGAAGATACCAAAGGTTTGAAGAGATCGGATCCGATGGTGGTCTCACGAGTTCGGGTCGGGTTGCTGAAGAATATCCAAGAGGTTCTTCTGGGGACGAAGCTGTCGGTTTTGTTGTCTGCTATACCGCTCGCCGTTGTCGCCGACCGGCGTAATTACGGGAGAGTGAGTGCTCTTTCATTCGAGTAGCTAGTAATTTTGATCCATACAGTTATAATCAAAATGCTCTCAGTTTCTTCGAATAAAATCGGAAAAGGACTTTGTTGGTGCATTCAGGCATGGGTGTTCGCTTTGAGCCTGATTGGACTCACTCCGCTAGCTGAGAGAGTCAGCTTTCTCACCGAGTTAGTATAAATCTTACTTTATTTTACATAAAACGTTCGCCCATATGCAGATTCTATAAAATACATCCCCTCTACCACGCATATTGTAATCTATATATATAATTTTATGAATGTTGAAATATAATTATGAGTTATTTATTATCCAAGAATAGATCATATATGTCGGGTCATCTACTGTAACATTGCTAATCTTATCAATATACAACTGCAGGCAAATTGCTTTCTACACGAGTCCAACAGGTTACTAGCTAGATTGATCTTCTGTCGTTTTTTAAGGGATTATTAAAAAGTGTTCGCTTTCATATAACTTTAACAGTAATTTGTTGAAAAGAGTTGGTTCGTTTCGCACTGCAGTGGGAGGGCTTCTAAATGCAACATGTGGAAATATGACCGAGCTTATAATATCCATAGTCGCTCTTATTCATCACAAAGTAGATGTGGTCAAGTACTCTCTATTGGGTTCCATACTGTCCAATCTTCTTCTTGTTCTCGGAACTGCTCTCTTTTTTGGTGGAATCGCTAACCCGTCCAAGGAACAAAATTTCGACACGGTATTCAGAATATACATTCTAACTATCAATGGCTGCATTTTGATATATGCAATTCCCGACATCGGTTTTGTTGTGTGAATATATGTATTGCAATCGTGATAGAAACAAACAGGCGTGAATTCGGTGATGTTGTTGTTGGGATTGCTGTGCCACTTGCTACCTTTGATGCTAAAGCTTTCTGGAACGCCCGCGGCATCGATAGCAGCCGGCCAGCTGCAGTTGTCGAGGGCGAGTTGCGTCGTGATGCTCGTTGGGTACATTGTCTATCTTCTTTTCCAGTTATGGACTCATCGACAACTATTAGAAGATGAAGAGGCGAGTCTTGTAGTGGTTTGAAGATCGAGATATAGGTACTTCGTTGTTCTATAACTCATATGTGTGATTAGCAGGGCGAAGATGACGATGGCGACTTGATATCCGATGAGAAACACGGTCCAGTGATCGGGTTCTGGAGTGCATGTTTCTGGCTAGTTCTAATGACCGGAATCATTGCTCCCCTGTCTGAATACATAGTTGCCTCAATCGAAGTAAGTATGTTTACACTTGACTGACATTTATCTAACCAAGGAGTTTGAGGGATGGATGAAACAAAGAAACAGAGGTCTCATGGTCTGTATCAGCAGCTGCCCTCCTAGATTAGAGACAATTCGCCACTGAAGTATCGAAATCGTTGATGATGAATACAGGTTACTTCGGATGCATGGGGGTTGTCTGTGAGCTTCATAAGTGTGATCTTACTGCCAATAGTTGGAAATGCAGCAGAGCATGCTGGAGCCATCATTTTTGCTTTCAAGAACAAATTGGTAAGCATTTTCCTTCAAGAATGCAATAAATGTGGAAACCTTTAATCAGATAACTCACAGCAATGATGATGCAGGATATATCTATAGGCCTTGCTTTAGGTTCAGCTACTCAAATCGCCATGTTCGTGGTAAGAAATTCTGGATCACTGAATTTTAATTTCTCAGCTTAGATACTTGATTGATTGATCACATCAGTTGAAATGTTTGTAGATACCATTAAGTGTACTCATGTCATGGATAATGGGTATGGACATGGATCTCGATCTCAATCCCCTCGAAACGAGCTGCCTTGCGATGTCGATACTTGTCACAGCATTCACCTTGCAGGTGGTAGATTGGCCCGAATTCGATATAGTCGCTGTTCTTTGTTATTGTTACTACTGGTGAAGTGTTTTTCTGAGATTCATAAGAGTTTGGTCAATACTGCAGGATGGAAAATCTCATTACCTCAAGGGACTGGTACTTGTGCTGTGTTACGTTGTCATGGGGGCTTGCTTTTATGTGCTGAGGGGGCCTAATGTTAAGCTGTGATTATTATTTCTAGTGATGGACGTGTATATGATTCTGGTGGTTTTCAATTATTTATTCGTTCTTCCTTTAGTCTTTTTTAGAAAATTACTTTCCAGCTCACATTTTAAATAGCTATTCATCAAGAAATTTTGCCTAACGGGTCAACTCGATTACATTAGTTCCGAAGACATGCTTCCTAAGAAAGATGAGATAATCGACAATTCACGCAAATATCTGGCGCACATGCTATAAAACATTTATAATGTGTTATGTTTTCGTACTTATATAGAAAGTTAATAAAATTAACAAAATTAGTTATAATAATGTATGTCATTATTTATATAAAATAAGGTAGAAATGTTGTCTTCGTAACTAGGACCGTGTTAGTTACGGTTTCCTTTTAAATGCATGTTTTTAGCATTAGGATAATGGGATCCAAATTATAAAATAAATTATAAATTAAAGAAACGGGGTAGTTAAAATTTATGGAAAATGATTGTGGTCTTGATTTCAAAGTTAGAGGAAAATGAATTAAGGAAAAGGAAGACCTTGTTTGAAAATAGACGGAGAAGAAAATAATTGAAAATATTACCATTCCGTCTTTTCGCAAGCGCCGCGCAGCATCAAAATTTCAGCGATAAGCAGCCGTACAACCGTGGATGGGGGGCGACGGCGGAGCTGTCTATTCGATAATGTGAAAGCTGTTTTAAACTAAGGCAATTTTCAATCTCGCCCCATCCAATTATATTTTGTTCAACATAGATATGACAAATCGAAGTTTCCTCTGGGATTTAGCTAAAAAATACTTCACCGCGGGGCTCATTGGCCTCACCATATCGGATCGTTATGTCAGCGTTACTGCAGTTCGCGGTTCTTCAATGTATCCAACTCTAAACCCCCACAAAAAATATTCCGATGGATTTGTATTTGGTAAAGTTGCTCGCCCCTCCACCCCCACCCAAGACATGTTTATTTCTTTTGTTTAGTTGAAATTGAACAGATTTTATTTACGATGTTGGTATGTAACATAAGTTTAGATATCTTTGTTATTTTTTGTGTGGTGATAGGCAGCTGCATCCAGAGAGTTATTGGTATTCAATTTTTGCACCTCTTTACTCATTAGGAAAATGTGATGAAAATTGATCGACCATGCCTTTCGTTTTCTCTTTTCTCCTGTACTCGGTTGTTTCTCAATAGAGCCGTAGTCCTTACGCTACAGCTAAAGAGTTATGATCAATTCTCTGTTTGATTTGCAGATGACTATGTATTGGTTGAGAAATTATGCCTAGAAAAGTACAAATTCTCACGGGGAGATGTTGTTGTTTTTCGGTAACTCAGCATTTTCAGACTATTCTTTCTTGGTAGTCAGTAAGTATGTTTGATCGAACAGATATTCTTTATGTTTTATTCTCCATGCTTTTGTTTGATTCTGGCGATTCAAGAGCTGAGCTACTATTATCATAGTTTAGTTGAAAGGGTTGTATTTGGTGTAAACTCTGTAAGAAGTTATTACTTTCCCAAAGTCCACAAAAGTACTCTTCAATATAAGACGTGCAAATTGATGATATTGAATCTGTCTACGGTATACATGTTGGGTCAGCATGCTTTATCATACCTTTCTTGTCTGAGATCTCATCTATGTTACCCTTAACTTGCTGCTGACCTTCCAGTCTGTAGACATGGAAGTGTTGAATATGGATGACATGCATATAATTTGATTTTTCGACATCGAACTTATAAATGATATAGGCATACATGTAGACTGTAGTGTAGATATTTAATCTGTAAGTAAACGAATAGATTTAATAAACTTTAAAATGACAAAGTTCTATGGGTTTTGGAATCGAGAAAGCCCGTACTGCATTTCTAAATGAAAATGAAAAAAGATTGCTCTGCTTTACGCGGTCGTTGACAATTAAAAGAACAATGATATTAAAGAATAATTTTACTGTAGTTTTATGATCTTCCTGGATAAGTAAGTTTGGTACTCTCAGAGGCCGGGTCATGCGATCATGAGGCTCCTTGTTTACCCTTTTGTACGACTTCTACTTATATAAGAAATTAATTTTCTGCTTGAAATCACCTTTCTTGCTCTCAACTCATGGAAAATATTGTTGAAATGTACTCTATTTCCTATGCAGTTCTCCCGACAATTTTGAAGAGAAACAGATCAAGAGAATTACAGCCCTCTCAGGTGACTGGGTTAATCTTTCCTTTCCATCTGATGCTGTGAGGATCCCTAACGGGCATTGTTGGGTTGAGGGAGACAATGTATCATGCAGCATGGACTCAAGGTCCATCGGCCCGGTATGCTCCAAGTTACTGCAGTTTTATACTTTGCGAGGTTGAACTGATACTGGTGTAATCGCTTCTCAATAAAATCGACAGAAATAAACAAAACACTTTTTGAAATTCTGGGTACAGATTTTTTATGAAATAAAGGTACAGATTACAAAGTTAAAAGCATGGTTACTTGTTTTCTGACTCAGAAATGCTGTCATTGGCAGATTCCTCTCGGTTTGATTTGTGGACGAGTTACTCATGTAGTTTGGCCGCCTCAAAGAATCAGCAGAATCATCAGCGGGCCGAGCAATCGGGTTGAGTGGAGTGAAGGGGGGGCAATTTAATGTAATGTTCATGGGAAGAACTCGTATTTTTTAAAACATTTTATCTTCGTCGTAAAATAAGTGCCGATTCATGTTTCGGAAGTGTATAGAGACTGTTATAGGTGATACTTACCGACTTCTGTCCCCTTGCCTTTGACTAATACATGTCATCTTTGATTCGAGCTTGTGCATAAACTGCAATAAATAGGTTGAAACATATGCACTCTCTTTTGCGGGAGACAATATATTCTACTATAGAAATCCGGAATTATTTTCACAAGCCTGATATGCCTAAAAAAAAGCCTGATACGCCTGTTTCTTCTTCTCGAATATTCTTGTTCACTGCTATTTTTTGTTGAAATATAATTATTATTTATTTTTTAAAGATATGATTCATTATTAGATTTGGTTGCTCTATAAATGAGGTGAAACCATCGAAGCTGAGCCTATATCTGAATCGGGGTATTTGTTCAACCAACCTTATCTTAGCAGGGAAATGATTTTGGTAGAATTTTGATAATATTTAGTTTTAGCATATGCATTTAAAATTTTGTTCGAGAAATCTTTTGCAAGATCTTCTGTAGATGATATTATAATTGATATATTTAAAAGTTGGAGTATTTAAATATAATTTCGATGACTATTTTCTGATTTTAGTGTGTGTAGACATCGTGGAGAGTATATTTGTTAGAATATGGTGATGTAACGGTATATGTTTTTATTTTGAGAGATAATAAGTTTGGAAAATAAATGTGGGAATTTGAAATGTTTCTTCGGGCCGCCGCTTTCCTTATGCAAGTCTTTCACAGCGAGGGTTTTGTACTGGCATCCTCATTCTCAGTGATCGAACGCGCCGCCGCCGCCAATATCCAACGTTCGCGATCACAAAAACTAGAACTAGGCTACTGCAAAATCTGTGACAGTTCTTCAAAACATTCGACTTTATTTCGTGCGAATGATTTATGATTGATCGCTCATCAACCCAATTACTTGACAACAGCTTTAAGAAACCATACATTCTCAAGAAATGCATCGCTCTTTTGCTTTCATGCGCCTCCTCTGTCGCCAAATTGAAGCAAGTTCACGCCTTTTCCATAAGGCATGGCGTCCCTCTTTCAAACCAAGACATGGGCAAACACTTGATATTTACTCTGGTTTCACTATGGGGACCGATGTCGTATGCCCGCGCTGCGTTCGACCAAATTTCCCATCCAAATATCTTCACTTTCGATACAATGATCAGAGGCTATGCTGAGAGTGAAAATCCATCTCCAGCTTTGGACATATACCGACAGTTGCGTGTCAGATTTATGGATCCCGATACACATACCTATCCTTTTCTTCTTAAAGCCATTGCTAAACTGATGCTCCTTCGAGAGGGTGAGAAGGTACATTGCTGTGCAATGAAAGATGGGTTTGACTCTTTGGTGTTTGTTCAGAATTCTTTGGTTCACTTCTATGGTGCCTGTTGTCGAGCAGACAGTGCCCTTCAGCTGTTCGAAACCATGCCAGACAAGAATCTCGTGGCTTGGAATTCAGTTATTAACGGGTACGCTTTGAATGGCAGACCTAATGAGACATTAACCCTTTACAGGAAAATGGTGTTGGATGGCGTGAAACCAGATGGGTTCACTTTGGTTACTTTGCTTACTGCTTGCGCTGAACTTGGTGCTTTGGCTTTGAGCAGAAGGGCCCACGTTTACATGATGAAGGTGGGTTTGGACAAAAATTTACATGCTGCAAATGCACTTCTGGTTCTTTATGCCAAGTGTGGGAACATTAGTGAGGCAAAAATGGTCTTTGATGAGTTACAGGAGAGGAGTGTGGTGTCGTGGACGTCTTTGATTGTTGGATTGGCTGTCAATGGATTTGGTAATGAAGCACTTGAGATTTTCAAGGAAATGGAGATGCATGGGTTTCTTCCTAGTGAAATTACGTTTGTTGGAGTATTATATGCTTGTAGCCATTGTGGAATGGTAGACGAGGGATTTAAGTACTTCGACAGGATGAAAAACGAATTTGGCATCATTCCAAAAATTGAACATTATGGTTGTATGGTTGATCTACTCGGCCGGGCTGGCTTGGTGAACCAAGCTTATAAATATATACATGAAATGCCTATGGAACCTAATGCTGTAATCTGGAGAACATTACTAGGAGCATGTGCATTACAAGGGAATTTAGAAATAGCGGAGGTTGCAAGAGATGAGCTAAAAAAGTTGGAGCCCAAACACTGTGGAGATTTCGTGCTTCTTTCGAACCTTTATGCATCAGAAAGACGGTGGTCGGAGGTTCACAATGTCAGAACAACAATGCTTAACGAAGGTGTAAGCAAAGTACCTGGCTACAGTCTTGTTGAGTTAGGAAATCGCATGCATGAGTTTGTCATGGGGGATGGGTCTCATCCTCAAACCAAGGCTATTTATGCGATGCTTCTGGAGATGACCCGGTTACTGAAACTGGAAGGTTATGCACCTCATACATCAAATGTGCTTGCTGACATAGAAGAAGAAGAGAAGGAGACCGCATTGTCATATCATAGTGAGAAAATCGCAATTGCATTTGTGTTGATTAATACTACACCGGGTACTCCAATTAGAATCTTGAAGAACTTGAGGATTTGTGCAGATTGCCACCTTGCAATAAAACTAATATCAAAGATTTTTGATCGGGAGATTGTTGTTAGAGATCGAAGCCGGTTTCATCATTTCAAAGATGGAGTTTGTTCTTGTAAAGATTACTGGTAGATCCCTTGGCGACAGGAAATTGACAAGAAGCTCGTGAAATGTTCTCATGTATTCTAATAATTAAGGAGTTGTATTGTCCCACAAAACTTAACATTATGGATGCAAGGCTTTTGGCATTGGAGTCAGAAATCAAATGGAAAGATTTATTGTCCAAAAATGGCTATCTAAAACTATTTACAGAGTAGAATTTTAATAATCCCACCTCAGATTGCTGGTTGAAAACACAGCCAATAGCAAATTAGAATCCCAAAATAGCTAGGAATTTCTTAACAATTGTTCTACCCCATTTCATGTCACCTTCCAAGATTTCACCCTGTTCTTTTCCACGAATACCTTCATCGTCCACAGTTTCCACCTTACTAGTTTCACCTTCGATTTCAAGCTGCTCTTTTCCACGAAGACCTTCATCGTCCACAATTACCACCTTACTAGTTTCTATAGAATGCAAGGAGGTCGAGATGTGTTCGTCTTTGACCTGAATAATAGTAGAAATTCACAGACAAAATGAAAGATGCAACAGGGCACCAACTTTGGAAAGAATTCATGTTTACACAAACTCATAAGGTTGTATGAAAAGCTTAGCATTGGGTAAGTGACCAATTTAAGTTCTTCGAAAGGCAATATCAGCAATTTCAGTGGAAAATGGATAATCTCTGTTCCTTATTCACTGTTTGTCAAACCATTGTTGCAAGAAACAAGAATTCCGAAAGTGATATTATCAAGTATTTACCTCCTCGTTTTTTACTTCATTTGGAGAGTCTTCATCTGTCTCATTGCTTAACACTGGAATCAACCCCTGCAACAGAACAGGAGACTCTTGCTCTAAAACTGATCTTTCTTCATGTTCTGAGAAATTTATGTTGGCATTTGAATCTTGTTCCACCTTGTCGTCAAGACTCGAATGCTCATTAGTGCCAACAAGTTGCTTCTTTGCATCGGTCCCTTCATCTCGTGTTGTCTTGCTTATATTTTCGGAAACTGTGGGCAGTTCTGAATTGATCAATGACATATCATCATTTACATTAGCTAAGACTTCTTCCTCCTCTGTGATATCCTGGAATTGGGGATGATCCCAATCTTCAAAAACAACTATAGTCTTCTCTGTCTCCCACGTTTCAAGAATTCTATCAGGCCCAGGTTGCCACGAAATGGTGTTATCATCTAGTTTCAATATGAATTTGTACTTTATCATTTTGCCACAGGGTACATCCTGCTAAACTCAAAAGAAAGAGAAATTAAGTACTCAAAATGATGACCAAATCAGTCTGTGATTTAGTAATAGCGCCATCATTGTGATTAACCTAATCGTGAGAGAACCATTTGTAGATTTTTACAAACCATTCCAAACATATCACAGGTAGATTCTCTCCTTACCAATTCTGCAGTCCATACATGCCCATCTGACCAATCAAACGGCACGCCATCGGACGGATCCCATAAACCCAAGCATGGATCATCCCCTACTATCAGAAAGTGTTGACCAAATGCACATTCCTTAGTTAATTTAAATCGGACATGGGCTGTTTTGGGCTGGTCTGCATGGCAAAATAAGGTCTTTGAACAAGAACTCAAATTATAATAGGTAGAAGTACAAAAATCCCTTTGGATAAACATTACCAGCGACTAGTATCTGTTCACTTTCTTCACTTTCAACGAGTGTCTGCAAATCGGTAAATTAATTTGCGGTGAGATAAGACTGTTTGCTACTATGAAGATTCCTATTCAGTTACTGTCTACAGATTCTTGTGCATACTACTAGCTCCGAACTTAATTTAAAACAGATTAGTAACCACTAGAGTAGACTCTCAATCCCCACATGATGTTAACCAATTTCTTGGACTCGCATTGCCCTTCGGAATTCACAACTCGAGCCCTCAAATCTTTTAACAAAGGAAATTAATCACTTATCGGAGAGTGAAACCAAAGCATGATCATTTAAGGGTAAAATGAACTTCAAAGAGCAAGATGCTCGAAACAAACGGAAGCCCTTTTTTCTCAATCGACATGGATCACCTGATTTTCTGGCGCAACAGAGCGAACAGTCCTGCAACGAAAGGAGACTGAAAGCGAGAAGCCCAGAAGAACATCACGCTTTTGGTTCCTAGGAAAAACGTTTTCTTTCCTACCCAGCGAGACATCACCTGGCCGCCAAATGACTCTATCTTTCTCTCCGAATTTGAGTGGGAAAATCTTCCAACACGAGCCCATTAAAGTCTCCATTCGATTCTGATAGGAAACAACCTTGGTATGGTATCTGATTGATGCTAAAATCTAAATTCTGCTACTTTTTTTTCCTCCAACAATCTGTATGTCTTGCTGGATTCTGGAATCCAGTGGAAGAAATGGGAGACAAAGAGGGACCCAGGACAGGATTCAGGCCTGAACTTGAACCAGGTGTTGAACACTGTGCCTTGATCGAATCTTTACATGTGACTGACTTGTTCGGATTCGATTGTTTTGTTTTGAGCCACACACATCCACACTTAATCCAAAACTTTAAAGTAATTGTAACAAATTTATCAAATATTAAGCTATTGATTGCTCGCTAAAAATCTAAAAGTACACTAAATATATTCCATTTCCATATTATCTACATAATTTCTTTTGGAATTCTACAAATTTAATTTATGATTACATATATTTCTGTGTATTAATATGTTTCACGTAGAGAGTAAAGTGTGCACATAAAGTGAAGTGCAATTCTCATTTGATAACTAGGTTTTTTTTTTTTTTTGTCCTGACAACTAGTAATTGGAATTTAAATAAATATTAATAATTTCTGATTAATTTTATATTTGAGTTATTATTTTATCAAGTTTTAAAATAAAATAGAGAAAGAAGTACACGGGAAAATTTTTTAAAGATTATCATTCGGCCCAGTATTGTAATTTAACGACCTATGGGTTCAAAGAAGGGCTCTTATATTTTGGGTCTTCACCTTCTAAAAAAACCTATCCAGTGTCGTAATTGGGTTGGGTTAGAGTGGATGGTTCATTAGTTTAAGATTGTTTTTTGGATAAACTTTGTCTATTTTCTGGGTGGGCCAATTTCAAAATTTTACAAGACCATTGAGATAAAAAATTAAATTTCACTTGGCCGCAACTCCCAAGCTAGATAAAATATTTCATTTCGGTTCTTTAAAACTGAATCGAGCAAAAACCTTTAAAAAAGTGCTGCTGATTGAA